>JAZHYW010017392.1:0-63145 GCA_037355805.1 Ixodes ricinus
GGCGATGCCCCAAAACATATATCTTTTTTCGTCAAAATTAAAAATTCGACCCTAAATCCGTGCCCGAGTTGAGATGAAATCACCCAACTACATATTTCCGTGCCGCAAAAAACGTAATCTTTAAACCGTTTCTTTTTTTTTATATCAATGTATAAATATTGGTGTGAACTTAAATGGCGAGATTGTAATTAACAGGTCTTAAGGCTTGATGAAGGGTTGAGGGACGCTATGATGTTGCAAGAGAAGAGCTAAGCGATTTATGAATTAACCTTCCTACTATTTGATTAATATTTTAAATCACTATAAATATTTTAATCGAGATTGATCGAGCTCTGAGTAAGGACGACTCAGACAAACAAAACAATAGTAAACGCCTGGGCCGTCTTCCTAGAAACAGCGTCTCGGCTGAGACGGGGGAAAGAAAGCACTGTCAAAGCCAGCGTACGAGCTGAACGGGACTCAAACCTCAACTCAAGACGCTCGCGCGACCCAGTCTTTACCGTGCTTTCTTTCACCCAGTCTCTGCTGAGACACTGAACCCAGCAAGCCGGCCCAGGTGTCTCACCTGCGCGTTTATTTATTTTAGGAGGCAGTACTAAGTTTATTATAAACAAAATAACGAAAATAATTCACTGGAAAATTTACACTGTGCAAAAGTAAACCTTAAAAGTCGGTAGGCCTTTCCGAGATTTTTTACTTGAAGAGCAACTGAGCCGATTAATCGAATAGTTAATCAAAGGGCTGCGATTAATGAAGCTATGTTTTATTTTGATATTCATTATTGACAAGCGTAAGCAGGCACGTAGCCAGGATTTTGTTTGGGGGGGGGGGGCTGCCTATGACAAAATGCTGTATGAGGGGAGGGGGAGAGGAGGTCCCAGCAAAATGGAAGATTTCGGGGGGGGCCGGGCCCCATGCCCCCCCCCCCCCTTGCTATGTGCCCGAGTGTAAGAAAACTGAGAGCCTTTGAAACCCTTCACCTGAATCCAAACCCGCCCCTGCGTGGAATCCCATCAAGTTCCTGCCCGGTTCACAGCTTACAGTGATGGACCCTGACACTCATTGTTGTTTTAATTTTCTTTCAATCGAAATTTTTAATGAAATATATTGACGGTACACTTTGCATTGCAGACTTTTATATTTACCTGCATGTAATATTGACTTAATATTTTCCACAGCGAATGTGGCTTGTCTACAGCAGCTTTCTTTTAAGATGTATATATAGTGTTCTACTGAACACTATAAATACATCTGGAAAGAAAGCTGCATGTCCGCTAAAATGGCTGCCGAAAATAGTGCAGCCCGAGCTTAAAATCGGGCGCCGAAATCGAAATATCCAGAGCATAAGGTTGGGAGCAAATAAATAATGGATAAGCCAATGCTTAAACCTGGGTGCCAGTATTGGTTGTAAAGGCCCGTTCCCACTCTTGCAATTGAGAACGACCGAGAGAGACCGACACTTGTTAAAACCTCTTAAAATTCCTTCGGACGAGAGAACACACTGGCACGCTGGCGCCATCTATGCGGTGACCCTGGAACTGCATTTTACAAGAACGAAGGTTTTGCGGGATTTTTTAGATCAAATGTGCCTAATACCTATAAGGCTCGTTTATGACGTTGACAAAAGTTTTCGAGCCAAGAAAGAAAGGAGAATGCGCGAGAAATAGTAAATATGCCGGACCGCCAAGTTTACACTGCAGCCCAATAGATGGCGCCAGTGTGTCCTCTCGTTGTAAGAGGTTTTAAGGAACCCAGTTTTAAAGGGCAACTCCGGTCCATAGTTTCGATTTTGGGATTATGACTGTTTCTAGCGCAGCCAGCGTCCCTGAATTGCAAGGTGTAATTTTTTTCTCGTTAACGTGCATAGTTTTAAAGATATCGACACCTCAAAGTTCTGTTTGGGGCGCGGCCGACAAAACCGGAATATAGTTGATTAACCGGAACTAGCCGCTCGAGGCCCCGGCAACACTGGAAATCGGGGACGTGACGTCAGGATCGTTCTCGTTCAACGAGTACGCAGGCCAACCGGCACCTAGTCAAGAAGGTAGGAGAAGCTCCTCCCAGAATCGTGATGCGACCGTTCGAAATCCAGCCGCAGTCGAAAGAATAGTTCCCTGGAAACACCCCTTGTTCCGCTTCAATGAATAGATAACGGCTAGAGTGATGCCAACTTGCCTCCGACCCCCCCCCCCCCCCGCTTTTTTTTTTTAAGAAAGCGACCTTTGTATTTATTGGAGAGGAAACCGAGCCCCTGAAAGTGGCCTTTGTGTCCAACGGTGGGGGAAGCTAATCCCTCAAAGTCGTTTTTGTTTCCATCGGAAACAAAAACGACTTCTAATCTACCTTTCGTGGCTTCCACAATGCTAAGTCAAGGTCGAAAGATAAAGCAAACTTTCAAAGCAAGGCAAAACCCTCTCCCGCGTTGGCCACGACGTCACGGAAACGATGGGACGCTATTGGATGGGGAGGTGGCGGAGGGATATACGATTCCCTTTGAGGGGCATTTGCCGCTACCTCTGATTTTGTTTTAATTCTGTATACGTGGTAGTTATCCAGCATATGTAGCAAGAGTTAGTGCGTAAACCCAAAAGCTAGCGACTGGAAAACCCGTCAACTCGTTTGGTGCCGTACTCTGCGGCCGCCGCTATGCGTGCACTATGCCGTACTCGTCGCTTGTATACCCAAAAGCTAGCGACTGGAAAACGAGTGAACTCCTTCGATGCCGTACTCGCGGCTGTCGCCGTGTGTGCTGTCTCCCGTACTCGTCGCTAGGCCTAAATCGTCATCGGGGCTCCTGGATGGAGCGGCGTTGCTCCACGCCGCACTGCCAGTGACGTACAGTACTGGGGGCCTTCTCGCTTTCGCGCTGCGGGTCAGTCCCAGACACGAAGCTCTGAGAGTCTCCGGCGCGGGCCGCAGCGCCCGAACAGACGTGTGCTGGGCTGTACACGTCTGTTTTTTGTTCTTTTTTCCTCAGGTGTGTAAAAGCCGAATTTGTAAGCTGCGACACTAATTTACCACCTAAGTGCGTCTAGGTGGCGAATCTAATTTGTAAAATAAAAATAAAAAACTTACCGCACTAAAAAAAAAAGTTCATTAGGCAGACATTTTTTTCTCAAAGCTAGCAAAAGTTTTTGTGGGTGATGAGGAAAACAGAGAACGTTAGCAAGGTGAGAACACTTTCTTTCCCTTCCACAATCCCACTCTCACCCACAACAATTTTTTAATTAGAATACCAAGGATTTTCAAAGTTTGCCTTCGTAACTTTTGACTAAGGCAAGTGTTTTTCTTTCTTTTTTTTTGCATTTTTAAATATTATATTTACCTCCAGCCGAACTTGGGTAAATGAGAGAGTTGTAACTTACAAATCCGAACTTTCGCAATTTTTTTAAGTCCTTTATGGTATCCACAAGCGCAATGTTAATTAATACTGCTGCGTAACGGGTTCGAACGATTGGGAGGCGATCGAATGTTTATATCGCATGATCGAGCTTCACGCGCTGGCTGTTCGCTAGTTGTCGTTACGGACCTGTGTACTACGCACGAGATTGCGTAGTAAACAAGCAGTGATGCAAAGCAGAACATTGTTTTCCTTTTCATTATAACCTTCAGTGATTGGAGCTAGTTAGTGGTTGTACTCTACATGCCCACCCTTGCCCCTTTCAACGGACATTCAATGGAGCGTGAATGCTCCATCTTCAACACTGCACTTTACAATGACTGTTTTATTTAATGATCTGGATACTTTTATCATGTTCACCTTTTCTGTACAACATGCCACTTAGTAATGCTACGTTCATTGCTATGTTGACTGCATGTTTTACCTTACATCTTCAGTGTAGTTCGGCTGGAATCATCCTTTTCACTAATTCAATGCAGTATGTGTATCAACAAGCCACAAATGTTAGTTTTTTTATCTCTGCCTCTTTTCTCCATATGGATAAATAAAGCATTTGATTTTGAATCCCCACATCAAGGTCGTGTGCCGATTTCTACACTAAAAAGGCTTTAGTTGTTTTTTTTTTTTCAGCATACATGTCGTTTAGTAATACCATCGACGAAGACGATAGCTGGAGCCTTGACCCAAATGCACATGACCCACTGCCACCTGCTGACGAACTTCACAGGGCGAATGAAGAGGCACAAGAGACAGATGCTTCCGAAAAAGACTGGTCAGATTTATTGATAATACACTATAGTAGGTTACAAGTCAAGAAGGTAGCGGCAAATGCCCCTCAAAGGGAATTATATATCCCTCCGCCACCTCCGCATCCAATAGCGTCCCATCGTTTCCGTGACGTCGCGGCCAACGCGCGAGGAGGGTCTTGCCTTTTTTGCTTTATTTTCGTCCTTTTTTATATTTGCTTTATCTTTCGACTCTGACTTAGCATTGTGGAAGCCACGAGAGGGAGATTAGAGTCTTCCCCTCCGATCGAAACAAAGACGACTTTTGGGGATTAGGTCCCCCCGTCCGATGAATACAAAGACTGCTTTCAGGGGCTCGGTTCCCCCCCCCCCCCCCCGATGAATACAAAGGTCGCTTTCTTAAAAAGTGGGGGTCGAAGACAAGTTGGCACCACTCTGTGGCCATTATCTATCCATTGAAGCGGAACAAGGAGCGTTTCCAGTGAACTCTTCTTTCGACTGCGGAGAGATTTGAAACGGGCGCATCACGCTTGTGGGAGGAGCTTCTCCTACCTTCTTGACTTGTAACCGACTATTAGCCCCGAGAGCGAGCACAAGCGTCGCTGCGGTCGCCGCGCCCTGATTGGGTAAAGTGTGCCGTGACGTCACGACGAGGAGCGCTTTCCCGGTTCCTTCCTGATTTCGCCTTGCTGCCCCTGTTCTCGTACGTTCGCTTCGAAGATGGTAAGATTCTGTTCCGTGCCGCAATGCACATCTCGAAAAGAACCTGGTATCAGTTTTCACCTCTACCCAAAGTCATCGAGAAAAAAGAAGGAATGGATAATTAAATTAAGAATGGGGAAGGCGCCATCAGCATCGACCGTTGTGTGCAGCAAGCACTTCGATGATCAGGACTTCGTCTACCCGGTGTACAAAGCTCTGGGTAAGTCCGACACCGGCGCGACGCGTACATTTTGTGAGAGCGTAGTCCCATTCAATTTTATATCTAGGTTACAAGTACCGAAAACTGTCGCCGGAGGCAATTCCGTCGCTGAACCTTCCCGTGCGTCCCCACGACACAAGGCGACCGGGCGAAGCGGCGGCGAGACGCCGGCGTAAGTGTTTATAAAGTTCTGTTCCTCGCATGTCGATGAGCTAGCATTGATGTTCATCTCTCACTGGAATTTGAAATGGCATTCATGCCGGGGGCTCTTGGACGAGCGGCGATGTGCTGCAACCCCTACGTGCGCGTGCCGCACGCGCACAAGTCGCCGGTTGTGCACGTCCTCGTTCTGAAACTCAGATGCCTGCTTGGACCCGTGCGTGGTAGGGGTGGAACTCTGACACTATGAACCGTGGACTAGCTCGGTCATCCATGCGCTTATTTTCGATAGAGCACGAGCACCAACTAGAAATAGCGTCCCATGGTAACCAGAAAGGATACTGTAACCCTTTCTTTTTTTTTTCTTTTGCGAGCCTATAAATTTTGCGAATTTCGCGAATTGAAAATTTCGCAAAATTTAGGGGCAAGCGAAATACCGGCCCCTAGAAGCCCTGAATTGCCTCGTCCAGAATTTGCGAAATTTAGTGGTCGATCCGCCCGATCCGTAACAAATTTGGGGCTGTCAAAATCAGGGGTTTTACAGTAGGACAATTTCGCTCAATTCGCAGTGTCAGTGTTATTGGACATCAGTAACTCAGTTCAGTATGTTATCCTGACGGCTACATTG
Source organism: Ixodes ricinus (assembly GCA_037355805.1). Classification (NCBI taxonomy): domain Eukaryota; kingdom Metazoa; phylum Arthropoda; class Arachnida; order Ixodida; family Ixodidae; genus Ixodes; species Ixodes ricinus. The sequence continues at coordinate 5,856 of JAZHYW010017392.1, forward strand.
TACATTTCCCTAACTAAATTGCATTGTTTCTCCCGTGTTTATTACGCCACTCATGTTACTTCTGCTTTTGTATGTATTTTCCTTACCTTGGCTTGTTTACCATTGGCATACTCGAAGTAGGCACCAGTAAAAGTTCAATGTAGGTCAGCACTGCTGTCTGTTAGTCATCTTGTACTTTGTCGGTGACTGCGCTGTGCATGTTCGGGGAACGTACTACCAACTAGCCGAACCATCAGCATTAGTCAATGCGCCATTTTAATTAAATTTTAACTTTCAGGTGAAAGGCATGCTGCTGCAAATCCACAGAAGGCGCCACAACCTCCCATGTCCCTACAATTGGACCTCCTGATAGTACAGGAAAACACGAGCAGCAGCAGGATTTCGGACAGCTCTCCGGTGGAAGATGCCCCCGCAGCAGAACAAGTACTGGAACCCATGGAGGATGACAGTTTGTGTACGAAAAGGTTCTGGTGTTCTAGTCCTGAGACAATTTTATTTATGTAAAAGCAAATTCCTAGATCTCATAAATAACAAATATTACAGTAAAAACTAATTAGAAATTAAATGCCCTTCGTTACCGAAGTTTTGCACCATTTGAGGGATAATATAAATGAGTCCGCAGATATCACTGAGATAGCCGATTGATCGAATGAAAAGCTCGGCCAGTTGGTACAAAACCATTGTGTGAACAGTACAAAAAAAACAGTTAATAGGTTGGCAAGTGGGGCCAGTCTGGTGTTTCCATGTGTATTTTGCACCATTCCCACAATCAGACAAGTGAAACACTACTAGGAAAACAAGCAGAGGGTATTCGCCATTCACAAAAATTACTGGCGATTGTTTATTTGTGGGAAATAAAGTACAGCGTTACTGAATAGTTATTCTAATACTGCATTCCTGTTTAGAAACTATGGATACTACAAAAATGTTAAATGATATGTGTCATCTCATTTTGACTGTTTGTGCCAGTGATTGAGTGATGAATCTGCAAATGTAGTCATTATTTCATTTCATGTATCAGTGATCCGGACGCTACCTGCCTCTTCACCCACTCCTGAAGCATTGGTAGTAGGCTCAGCTGCAGAGAGTGCCAGTGCCTTCTCAGTTCCCAGTGGAAGCCCCGGCAAACACATCCCAAATGTTGAAGGTAGGAATTATATCAATGCCTCATTTCAAATGATTGAATTGTTTCCTTTTTATACCACTTCGCTTTTATTTGCAGAACTCACCGCAGAGCTGGAGAAGTTTCAACGCAACATTGGTGTTCAAGTTGATACCATGAGCGACCCATTCAAACGAGAACAGCTGATCACAATCTCTAAAATAACAGACGAAAATGGGCTGCTGGTACTGACAGGAGTGTGCTCATTCGAGTTGTTTTATAATATAACAGAGCTCTACACAGAAGCCCGCACACTCCAATCAACTCGCAGCTTCTGCATAAGTGACGACGATGCCGTGCTGTTAACTTTTATGAAGTTGTATCACGATGTTACGTTTTCGCTGTTGGCAGTGCTCTTTGGTGTGCACCGAACAACAGTGTCGAACATCTTTAAAGAGTCCATTGTGATACTGGCAAGCATTCTCGAACATGCTGTCTTCTGGCCAGACAAAGACGCCATCGTCAGCTGCCTCACGACCTATTTTTGGGACTACAAGGACACGAGGATGGTGCTCGACTGCACAGAGATAGAAATCGAGAGGCCAAAAGACCTTATGTCAAGATTGCTCACATATAGTCATTATAAACGAACATACACGGCAAAGGTCCTAGTGAGTGAAACACCAGGAGGGCTAATCAGTTACGTAAGCCCGGCATATGGGGGAAAAGCATCGGACACATTCATCACAAAGCAGTCCCAGCTGCTGGACAGGTGTACTCCACATGTCGACAGTGTGATGGTGGACAAAGGGTTCCTGATCAACGAGCTGTGTAGAGAAAAAAATGTGCGAATGATCAGGCCTCCCTTCCTTATGGAGAAACAGCTGACGACAGAAGAAGCCAGGTCCAATCAGTCTATAGCCTGTGCACGTGTTCACGTAGAGAGAGCAATTCAGAGGATGAAGATCTACCGCATTCTGAGAAATCGGTTCGACCTAGATCTCGTGCCGTACATAGACAAGATCTTCACAGTGATTGCTGGCATGGTAAACCTCTTGAAGCCTCTATTTAGTGAGGAAAAATTCCTATTCAAGTAGAAATGCGGCTAGTACGAGCGCCTGTCTCGCTTAAGTTTGACTTTTTTGACCATGTTTCTTTTTATGTAGACTGAGATGAAAGAGTATGTAGTCCGTTACAAAAACGGTTCTCTTTAATGACACTGTCAAATAACAGGGGAATTCATAAACACAGTACAAATGCATCAAAATAACTACCACACAGAACATCTACCTTTTTAAGTAGCACTCAAGCATAAATTTCAAACAGTAAATAACGTTGCAAATATTAGAGAAACATGTTTCCAGTCCCACGTCCCTTTCGTGCATTTTCTTGTAATAAAGAGTATGATTATGCCTGCTCATGATTTTTTTTTTAATGTGAACAGTTGCTGCCTAGAGGCCCTGCAAATCCAAAAATATGTCATTGAACAGAGAATAATGAAGCGAATGAGTGTTTTGTAGGTACGCCTGTCAAATTATTTGTATTTGGCAAGATTTAAAAAAAAATGCAGCATGATCCCCTCAAAGGGATGCTGAACCGAAATGTGGATTCCACAAAATAAGGCCGCAGAAGTGTTCAACAGGACGCTACAAACTTAAAAAACGTCACTCATTCAGCGATGTCTCGAACGGATAGTCGTATTTTTGGACAAAAGGGCGCGATTGAGCGGAAAATGTGGCGTAGCCATTCTCCGGGAAAAATTGAGAATGAGAGAAACCAGCCTTCCTTCTCTCCTCCCCGCTTCGGTTCGCTGCCTTGAGGGGACAAAGCGAAGAGAGGGTATGAGAATCGGGAAGTGACAGGCCTCGTCTGCCTCATTCAGGCGCTTCCTTCTTTTTGAAAAATATGACCATTCATTGGAGATATCGCTGTATGAGCGATGTTATGGGGATTCTACCATCCAACCTACTGCACCTGCCTTGCTTTATGATGTCCAAATTTTAATTCAGAATCCCTTTAAGCACATCAAAACAGGACAAACTTGAATCATTCTAAACAGACAACATGTGGGAGCACATACTTTTCAAAGAAAGATGAAGCTCTTTCAACAACATCCTGAAAGTAGTCCTCATCAAATTCTACTCTGATGCAGAGATTGTCGTGCTCGCTAATGTAGACAAACACGTCACTGCGCCTGACCCCTGTGAGACCCATCTGCATTTGTACCTGGCAGAAAACGGTCGTCGTGCACTTCAGTTTCTCACCTGGAACATTGTCTTTGCCTTTTTCCATATTTTCCTGCCGGAACTTTTTCATCGTTTCAGGGCATTTAACCTCCAGGAGGCGCTTCGGGCAGCACTCGCACTCCACCAGACCATCTGGGCTGGCACCAATGTAGGGTCGTCCCTCCATCACATACAGGCCACACTCTCTCACCACTAAATTCCCGTGCCCTGCATACTTGGTTTTGTAGCACTCTTTCGCAGTGCCTTCCGTTTCACTGCCACGACGCATTGAGGGCGTTCGGACATTTGTTTGCCGCATAATCTTCTTCAATAGGGGCCTCACATCATGAGGGCCCATCTTCGTTCTCAGTGTTTTCACCCTTGTATACACACTGTACGCAATGGATGCGGTAACCATGCCCACCCTGTGGCGCATCCAGAGATTGGATTTCTGTTGCTCCCGCGTCGACAACTCAATTTCTTTGACGTCCTTGGCGCTCTTGCTCTCGTGTAGGTGCTGGAGGACGTCCTGTAGTTGCAGCCGTTTGCCGCTGCTCCCAGCAAGTCTGCTCAGCTCATCCAAAGAGCCCATCAGGGTTAAATCCCTGGGTCCAGGCTCTGAGGTGGTGTCGAAGTCCATGGTAGCTTCCACGGCTGCAATGTAATACAGTAGTACTATCTATGAAACGTAGTCCCAATTACTCACTGTACCCAAAACCAAAATGCATGCTTGTCGAAACCGAAATGTGTGCAACCCAAGCATATGCATGCATTTTGTGAATGGTAGTAATCGAAGAAAAGCCACTTTCACAGATAGCAAACCTTAGAAAATAAAGTTTCTTCTCTGCTCCAGTCATAATGTTGCCGAGCTAAGTGAGCCTACCGGAATATTCCGAATGGTTGGAGCCTGCTTGTGGCTAAGCATACGAGTTAACAATGGTTCACCAAGTGCAGAGCATGAAATAAGATCAGAAAGACGCATAAACCTCGAAGAGACAGCCGCCAATCTATTAAAGGTTGTCTCTCACCGTTAAAGCAACTGCTTAACTTTGTTCGCAAACATAGGTGAGACATGATTTTAGCATTCCTGTCGCATTGTGGCAACAGCAATTATCAGGTAGCACGCTGTCGCCCGACATCCAGCTGTCGTAACTTCATTTCCGCCACCAAACAACATTCTACTGCACTGCACTGCGAGCTTGCTGTCATCTTGTCTGTCTACCTCAGTTTGTGCATCATGAGGTGTCACTGCACAGAGTGATTTCTATAAGCTGTAGATTGTTTGCTACCCAAGCAGCAAGACTTCTCAAGGATTAGACAGTGACAACAGTGTTTCCACTGCTTTTGCGGAAAGTTTTGGAGCTCGGGAAACCCCAGAGAGCACACCGGTCGACGCCTGTATACCTAGTAACCCAGCTTGAGAAGCTATGCACTAGAATTTGCGGTGGTTCTCTGATCTTACTTCTATACCGAATATACGAAGAGCTAGAGCCCACCTTATCAGCATATTTTTCTGTCGCACGGCACCCGGTTCAACCAACATAGTTTACAGCAATGACTGCTGGACTGGCAGTCAGTGTGAAATCAATAACAGCTTTTAGCAGTGTCTACTTTTTACCTTTCTTGGTTACTTTACGATCACTCATGTTTGATGTTTAGCTATCAAACACACCGGAGGCAATACACGTTTCCAAGTGCAGCCTCTGGGTGCCGCCATCCTCTTGGCTGGGGTGCACTTCAAGGCACGCCATGATCCAATCACTACAGCCTTAGTGAGGCATCGTAATCAGAATATGGCATGCCCCATGTGTACCCCAGCTAGCAAGACGCTGGTACCCAGAGGCCCTGCTCGCAAACATGTGTAGGCTGCCCTAAAAAATCAGCAATACCAGTCTTGATTAATTGTCACAAAATTATGGCCAGCATCATCGTTCATGTTTCCACTTTGCCCTTCAAGCATGGCATTGCCTCGCTACCTTTCTTGCATAAACATCACCATTTGGAGACAGTTTTGTAGGCGTAACATGCCATTTCTATATTACCCTCACTTTTTATTTTAATGATAGCCTGCTTAATTGACTTACTTCAGCGGCACATCTGTCTATTTATTTATTTGTTTGTTGAATATAGGCAACCAGGGCTTATACAGAGAAATCCTTAGGAAAAGTAAGATAATCGCCAAACACTTTACCGACGAACCTGCCTGTGTACTATAAAATAAAACTTGCTAGCCTACCGACCTGGCAAGACGCATCATGCACCATCATTATTTGCCTGTTAGCACACCAGAAGCTTTTACGTAATACAAGAATTGTTATTGCATAGGTATGCCACGTTCCTACCCTGCACCGTGACGGTTGTCAGTCAACAGATTTACCGACCGTTGCTGAGCATGTGCTACTATCATTGTGCTTACAGTTTTAGGCTAGTTAGGGTGCACAAGATGTGAATGATGCCTCGGAAGACTGCTCCAGACACAACAATATTGTAAATACGTAGCATGTTTATCGGGCGTCCCATTCCTTGTACAACGCTTTCTTTTCATGTAAGACTGAAGTCTCAGACACATGCTCGGCTCAAATACACAGATCTCACCAGCTAGTTTGAGTACGCCACCGCTGTCGCCATGCATTGTGGGAACTGTAGTCTTTTTGAACGTGCGACAACCACGCTGGAGGTGTGCACAAGCAGAGCACGAGACGGCACGAGCTGTCTCGTGCACGGGCGCCTACCTCTTGTGAACTGCAATCATGGCGGCGTCACGCATGCGTGGAACGCTTAGTGAGATCGGTCTATTAATTTAACTGTGTGCGCATACCTGCTTCGACTGCAGCTTCGAAATGCATTTTCGCAGCTGACCGATGTCCTACATCCTTCAGAAGCCTTTCGAGGACGTGTCCCTGGAGTCGAGGAGTCTCTCTGGTCTTTACCTGGGAGAAAAAAAAGCACAAATGGATGTCAGGGATCAAGATGCAGATACTTGCCATGCAGACACCCAAGGTGTCTGCATGGGTTTATTTCTAAACAATGCAAGACGAGCGATCCAACAGACCTTCAGCATAGAGGAGGCGGTACTTAAGTATTCTTTCTGGACCAGAACTGTTACATAAATGTGATAGCCAACATGAAATAGTGACATCTTAAGGACCTGTCATATTGAAGAAACAGTCGGATAACTTGGCCCATCAGTACAGAGAAACATGTTTTCAGGGACCCTACCACATTGCAGCAATGATCCAAAAACATGTTACTGTCGCCCGGCAACCATTTTTGTCAATATAAAGTAAGTAGGCAGGCGAGCTGGTTGATGTTACACATTTTTGAAAACCGGAGACAACGGACGAAAAAGGGGACAACACACAAACGTCTCAAGCATTGAGACGTTTGTGTGTTGTCCCCTTTTTCGTCCGTCGTCTCCGGTTTTCAAAAATGTGTAACATTTTTGTCAACTTGCCCTCTGACACTCGGAGAGCACCTTGTCGAGCGGTGCTGACAGTGCAGTGAGCACTCTACCATATTTTATGTTTACTTTCGTTTGTGTGTTGTGTGGCACTGCTGAAAATGGACTTCTACAAAGTGCAAAGAACTACTACGATATGTAGGCACGTTGCCCGAGGAAGGGGGCGGGTGGGGGTAGTGCCAGGCAACCGCCCCCCCCCCGCCGTCCCCAGCTTTGCTGGGGCCTCCTCTCCCGTCCGTCTGCCCTATGGCATTTTGTCATAGGTGCCACCTCCCCTCGTCCAAAACAAAACCCTGGCTATGTGCCTGACAATATGGCTTCCAATAGTGCTTAACGCTTAGAAATATCAACATAAATTTTTTGTTCTGTCCGTTATTTCTTAAGATTGCTTTCCATACGCAGATAAAGCTATCTGTTTTCTCGTTGCCCCATAATTTGTACAGCCACGGACCTAGGCGACACAAGTTGATGCTCTTTCGGTTACCGAAAACTGTCACACCGAGAACACTGTTGTTGTCATCCATGTCAAGCTGCCATTTATTCAATGTGACACGACTGTTGAGCAAGAGAGCCAACGGCTTGCAAGTTGACAGATTGCTGGCGAAAATGTTGTGTTGATGCCGTCACTATGTTTCGGCCAAGACTTGTAAACGTATGAACAGAGAGCTAGGGCGGAAACAAGCTAGTGGTGGTTGAATATGAAGCACGACACAACATGGAGGGAAACCCTCAATGTTGTCCTTTGTTTCCCCGGCATCAGGGTTTTTAGTTTGTCTTGATTAGCTTACTTTCTTTGCGCATGGTAGGTCAACCATCATTCTTGGCTCATATTTCTCCATGACGCGCTCCTTTTGCACTTTGCCCCACTTCTGAGGCTGGTCGGTTGGCGATAGCTGTTCGAACGTTCTTGCAGCGTTGATGTGAAGTAAAACAGCCACAATGTGCTTGCACTTGTAGTTTCTGCAATAAGAGAAGACGCAACAAAAGAGCCGGCTTTGGGAGATGCAAAGAGTGTATTTTGAAAATATTTCACCACAGCCACTAAAGAGGTAGGCTAGGCGAGTCCCCTGTCGCAATTAGCATGATGTAAACATGGCACTTCTGTTTCGGCGCATAAACGTAAAAGCATTTGGTTATGAAATACTAGCATAAATAATCCAGATGTATTAGCCACCCAACTAAATTAAGCACCCTTGCGCGAAAGAACTAGCTCTTCGAAATTTTTTGCCTTAAATTTAATATTTAGAACGAAGAATATGTGCTGATATGACAAGCAGGCAAGACTAGCAAAATCCCATGCTTATTCAGATCCCGTTAAAACCTTTAAGTCCTTAGCCACAATTTCTGGCGAGAGAGTACAGGGATCGGATACTAAATTTTGACAGAGTTCTGGCCTCTAGCAGACAGAAATCATACTTCTGAGATTTTAAGTTTTGCGAATTTTTGAGATCACGAAATTCACGAAAATTAAAGGCACACGAATATGAAGGATTTCGCAGGTTCTTTTTATGGAAACGAAGTTATGTTATTTCAGATCGCTAAAAATCGAGCGTATGGTTTGGCTCGTGGCGAAGATCGGCACGGCCCCGAAACATACCCTGCCTTGCACGTGCAGCTGGCTTGGTCGACCTCCGACCTGCAGACGGCGACTTTCACCTCGTGCGGGGCGCCAGAGAGTGCGGATGTTTGTAAAACAAACGCCAGGAATGTGTAGCGGTCGCCGTGGGCCGTTTCAACGGCGCACTCAACGACGTGGCCAGCGTAGTACACATCCTCGGCCTCGATGAGGCACCGACTTGTCTCGCAGGCCTTGTCCACATACCGATTAATGCTGCTCACCGGCAGCGCAACTGCAAAGGAAAATGATTAACGCACCGGTTACCGAAGTCGCTCAGACCACGAACGCTACACCGTTCCTACGCCAAGTATTTTCCGTCGCAGCGGAGAGCTGGGAACGAAGAACGAGCTTGCTTACCCGTAACTCGATCTCTGGTGTGTCCGTCGTCCATGAGGGAGCACGAAACAAATCCGGGCCCGATTCCTGCTCGAAGTTTTCACAATAGTCTTCCGCCTCGCGAAACCACGAAGAAAAACAAAACCATCGTAGAATAAACAGACGAGAAAGGATCTACCGCACCGATTACCGAAACAGCCCGCCGCGTACGACGTACACAAGCCGAGCCGGGGAAAATTCGCTCCTCGGCGTGACGTCACTTCGGCTGGCCGTGAGAGGGCGCCACCCAAAGTTCTCGGGGCTAATAGTGCCACATGCATTTTGTATCTTCGGCATCTTCCAAAGAACAGCTGGGCAGTCTTGGGCGCACCGAGTTGCTCGCTAAAACGAATCTTGAAGTCCTCACAGGCAAATAAACAAAAGGCTATACCGAAGCTACACGGGCTACAGATAAAAGCAACGGCTAAACACGCCAATCATAAGCCGAAGTAGCGGTGCTAGCAACACAAAGAAGCGCGAAGCGCGCGCAACGGGTGCGCCCGTCCGGACCGGAGGGAAAAAAAGAGAACAATACTGACGTCACGGCCCAATGTTGCTTTAGCGACCGGCAACCCGCTGGCCGCCCGCTAAGGAGCAGCGGCTCGCGGCGGGTCGCATTTTTATTATTGGCATTAGTTGAGAACGCGGCGTCGCCCGGACGTAATTTTTTGGCTGGGGTCGTATTTTGTGTCACTACAGCGATACCAGTAATTTATTTGATTTTTAGTTTTGGCCGGAGTTGCCCTTTAAAAGGTCGCAAGAGTGTGATGTTGGCTTATGTGTTGGTTAAATTGTGGCCCAACGTTGGCTTAAATGTTGGTTAAGATGCGGTCCTATGATGGTACGAATGACGGTCCAATATTGGTTCAAATATTGGTCCGACATTGGCATTTGTGAATGGTCCATCCACCATTGGATCGGGTAGCGATTTCGAGAAAAACCAACGTTAGGCCAATATTGGAGCCAAGTTTTGCCAGTGGTGGGCCCATGTTGGTCCAAATGGTGTGCTGCTTGGGAAGATTTCTCTTTTCACCAATGTGAGGTTGCACTATTTTTAACCCAAATATAAGATGGGCTAATTTTCACCCAAGAGATTGCACTATTTTTCATCCAAATGAGATTGCACTATTCTCACTCAAATGAGATTGCGCTATTCTTCACCCAAATGTGATTGCACTATTTTTCATCCAAATGAGATGCACTATTCTCATCCAAATATGAGATTGTGCTATTCTTCACCCAAATGTGAGATTGCACTATTTTTCATCCATATATGAGATTGCACTATTTTTCACCCAAAAATTAGATTACTCTATTCTTCACCCAAATGTGAGATGGCACTATTCTCAGCCAAATATGAGATTGCACCATTTTTCACCCACATATGAGATTGCACTATTTTTCATCCAAATGAGCTTGCACTATTCTCAGCCAAATAAGAGATTGCGCTATTTTTCACCCAAACACAAGATTGCCCAATTTTTCGGCAATATGAGATTGCACTATTTTTCGCTCAAATAAGGTATTGCACTATTTTTCATCCAAATGAGATGCCACTTTTCACTTATGAGATTGCACTATTTTTCATCTAAACATGATTCCCGTTTTCCACCCAAATACGATAGCCCCATTTTTTACCAATTAGCTATTTTTCTCCCAAATATAACATTGCTATTTTTCACTTGAAGGGCCTCTGACACGCAAAAAAAAAATTTTATGCTAGGCGTTGAAATGGCATATCAGGACATCACAAAAAAATATTTCAAAATAGAGCTGCGTAGTTTTTTTATAAAAAAATAGAAATACGAGGCCCAATTCAAAGTTCCCGCCGTGCACTGTGACGTAACAGTGTACCGCAAGGTGTCGGGGCGGTCAGAAGGGAGGCATCGACCTACGTCACTAAGCGTGGGTTCACCGGAAGTCACGTGAGTTTCACTCCTCGTGCTCTCCGCGACCGTGCCTACGATATTTTTTTTATTCTGCTCTTTGTACGAGCGATTGTAGAAAACGAAGTTTCAGTTCCACTAGCTGTTTATCGCTGCACCGTTGGTTCGTTTGCGTGCTGTAAATTTGAGGACGAAGAGTCAGTGGATCGACGTGATGGAGGTCAATGATGAAAGCGTTGCGAGTACAAGCCAGTGTACGAGTGCATGCCGTCAGTCCGATAATACAGGGCTATACTGGGCGCAAAACAAGCTATCAAGTTTTGAAAAAAAAATTAGAACGCTCGCAGAAATTAGGATTGCTAGCATACGACACGCCCGATCGCATTGCTGAGGGTTCAGACACCGAGGTCGTTGAATCATCGGATACTCTCCAGGCTAAAGATGCCTGCCGTCTAAAGAATACGAACTGGTTTGTGTACCAAGTAAAAGTAAACGTCAAGCACAAAGTACGTATTTTGTCTAGAACATGAGTAGAACGTGTTTACTAGGTGCACATGCGGCCGATGTATGTCTCTCGGAAATGCATGCAGTGTGATCTCTTCTTCAGTTGCTGAAATACCGGGACAGTCCCTCACACAGCACCTTCTAGGCATTGTAGTTAATCACGTCAATTCACTGACTCCGCTTCTTCTACCTTTACAGCAACATTAAGCGATGAAAAGCAAATAAAAGAAACCTTGTCTGCTTGGATCGCTCGTGGAGATGCGGAGAATAACAAAAATATAAAAAAAAATATTACACGCGCTCGCGGTAAGCACGAGGAGGGATACAAATCACGTGACTTCCGGCGATGCCTCCCTTCTGACCGCCCCGACACCTTGCGGTACACTGTTACGTCACAGTGCACGGCGGGAACTTTGAATTGGGCTTCGTATTTCTATTTTTTATAAAAAAAAACTACGCAACTCTATAGTGAAATATTTTTTTTGTGATGTCCTGATATGCCATTTCAACGCCTAGCATGAAAACAAAAATTTTTTTGGCGTGTCAGAGGCTTTTTAAATGTGACATTGCACTATTTTTTACTAAAATGACATTGCACTATTTTCCACTCAAGTGACATTGCGCTATTTTTCTATCAAACAAGACATTGTGCTATTTCTCTCAAATATCATACTGTGCTATTTTTCACTCGAATATGACATTGTGCTATTTTCCACTCAAATGAGATGGCACTATATTTCACTCAAAAATGACATTGTGCCATTTTTCACTCAAATATGAAATTGCACCATTTTTCACTCAAATATAACATTGCACTCTTTTTCACTCAAATATGAGGACGCACTATTTCTGACTCAAATGTTTGCTCGGACTGTTCAACCAATGGCCTATGTCCCCTGGAGTGTCGCGTGATTGTAGCAAGTCGGACATGAAACTAGTTCTCTTACCTTGGGTTCTAGAATCTAAAATAGCCTTTTGACGTCTGCAACTGTATCCACGGGAATATTCGCAGGATCGCCGCGCTACGTCGACGTCACAATATGGCAGCTCGTCGTCGACAACACAATGCTTTTCTTTTTGCGGAGAACGAGCAGCACAATCGTACGAACTGCAACAGCTCTGTCCCAATCACGATATCTCTACTCGTCGTCGAAAACGCACCCCTCCATTTTTCCGAGGCACGATCGAGCCGGAGTGGCCCAATTCTTCGTACCTTCCTTCAACTACGTCGGACAGGCATAGCGTAGTTTTGCTTTGGGACGCGAAATGAACGAAGCAGTATTGCGCTCACAGACGCCCTCCTGTGCAAGAGAAACACGAAACAATTACAGGTCTCGGCCAGTTTGTGCGCGTCTAACTTCGTAGAATGTGACACGAGTACACAAGTTTCCACTGGGACGTCAGGACCAAGTTCCGCAATGGAGGCCAAATAAAACGAGATGCGGCACTTTTTCTTGGCGCTGTATGGTCCAGAAGAACACATCCGGATTACGTCCGGTTTTCGACATACCTTTTCTGATTTTCCGCCGAGAAAAACTTGGATGACGCCCTGCTCATTCTTGCTCATTGAAACATATGCAAGAAGCTGGTCATCCGGAAGTTATCTCGGCCACAGGAAGTTCTGCCATTACTCACCTCGAATACCATGTATAGTTTGTTGGGACTGTAAGAGTCTGGCAGATTTAGAAATAAAAACTTTTCATTATAAGCTCGACCACTGATTCCACCTAAGTATTCTAAATCCTAAATTTAGTTTGAACGAAAATGGATTACCAGATGCACCACTCACTAACTCTGTCAAATGGCCAGGACCACTTGTCTCTATGACAATTGCTGGATCGGGCTTCCCTGCTCTGCAAATGCGGCTACTGGACGGCCATCTTGCGTGTTAAAAAAATCGCCTTTTTGGAGTGTTGTGGAGGCTGGCGGCAGTAAGCTGAAGACGCGGTTTCTATTAGCTCGTCGTCATTCGCCGAAGGATTTTTTTAAAACCTCGCGTAAACGGTGTGACTTGCCTTTGGGAAGACATGAAAATGTTTACGAAAGCGCAGCGCCGCGGGGAAAGGGCACTATTCGTTGAAAGCATGTTTCCCGTCTCTCGGCGTGATCAAAGCTTCCTTGGCACGCCGAAGTGCCGAGTCTCTTTGCCTTTGCACGCTTGGATACCGATCAACAATCGACCCGCGGCAAGGTTCTGAAGGTGTGTCGCGCGTAGATGTCTTTGCATCATTAATCAGCCACGGATTAAGCTTTGGATAGTCCAGCTGTTCCGGTGAGTTGCTATCGATACAGGGGAAGAAAGATCTGCGCTCGCTATTATGCACTATTAACTATGGCTGTGTTCCAAATCTACTCGAATGGATCACATGGCAGCACGAACACAGCAACGCTGTGGAGCTAGGTTTCAAACACAAAAGTATGAAATGGCAATTGAAAATTTCTTGCAATGCGACCCATATGTAAGCACGCATTCTGTCACCATTGCTGCCGCCGTGCCCTCATTTTCCCCTTCCATTGACGCTGGATCAAGCTCGTTTCTGGACTGCGAGTGCCTCAAGCTACAAATATGGTCGTCATAGTAAAATAAAATGCAGCTGCCGAGGCACACGAGTCTTCTCGCACATTGCACTCGCGATAACACATCCACACAGCGTTGATTCTTGGTCAGTATCCGAGCGTGCAAAGGCACGGAGACGCGGCACTTCGGCGTGTTAAAGGACACATGCAAAGAAAAAAAACATTTTTTTAAACAGCCGGGTTGGGAAAAGGAAGTCATAAAACGAATTTTCAACAAAAAATAAATTTTTTAGAGCTATATTTACGGCGCTATACGAATTTGTAGTTGGCGCCCACGGGCGCCGCAAAAAAGTGGCCCATATTTATCACGTGACTGGCCCCTATTTGTCACGTGGTACTTGCGCTCTTTCGGAAGCTTCCTATGGTCTCGAAAACCTACTTATTCATCTTCGTTTGAAGTGCAACAAAAAACAAACATGAATAAGTAACTTTTAGAGCCCAAATTAAGCTTCCGAAAAAGCGCAAGCAGACGTGATAGACCTGTGTGCCGGTCGGAGCTCACCCTCTCCCGCGCTCGGGAGAGGGTGATGTAGCAGCCGTGCTCAGCCTCACGAGAGCGGAATGAGCCCTCGTGCATGGAATGCGCGCGCACCGGTAGCTGTGACAGCGCTGTAAAGCGCGTCCTATGGTAAAGATATAAACAACCGTTTAGAGTACCGTTGGTTGAGACTAGCTGAGACGCCAGAAAGTCTGGTCGGTACCATTTTGAGTGTTTGTGCGTATGGCGCGTGCTTTGCTCGCCTTCCTAAGTGACACAAACGCACGTGCTGGGCTGCGGAGATCGTGCGCAGGGCTGTGAAAGTGTCAACAAATTTAGAATCGCCTCAAGAGTGGGCTGGCGTATCTATATATATATATATATAGAGTGTGCCGGCCACCTGACGAACGCGCATAACTCCGCACCGTTTGATGCTATTCGCATTAACGTAGATAATCATTCCCAAAGGATGGGTTCTGCTGATTTTTCTGTTACTTTTGCTCTTCTAAAAAAAAACCCAGTCTCAGGGTAAACGACGAAATGGTTGCACTTCTTATCTAGGAGTTTCCTCACAATCTTTCACGGGATATCAAAATCTACCACCTAGGGAGCCAGATTTGTATTATCGAAACGTGTCCAACGCAGCCCGAATCTGTCCTTATAGACCTTCCCTGCAGCGATTTTTCTGATTCACTGTGATGTGGGCACGTTCATCATTCATGAAAGAGAGCTACTGCGCACGTTCATAACTCGTTCCACAGTTCAGAAGACAAAGATGGTAGCACACAGAGAGCGATTATTGATAATGTCTATAGATACATTCGTTTCTACCTCGACCTGGTCGTGCTAAATGCACAGCACAATTAGAGGGACGGTTAGCAATACCGTCGCTCGGAAGATACCGACTGGGTCATTCCATGCCAAAGGAGACGGCAATTTTCGTCATATTTTGGATATGCTTGAAAAAAAAAATAATATGAATAAGGACACGTTTGAAAGTAAGGATGGCTAAGTTTGAGGGCTGAATTATGTTTATTTTTGCTGACGTCATGCTCCACAGTGCGGGGAATCTGAGAAAACCTCCTGTACTTCAAACAATTGCTCAAAAGGCTATTCTTACCACATAATTTTACGTTTGCATGCAATCGATCGCTAATATATTCTAATTTACCTTGAAAGGAAAACACCTTACGCCGCCTTTTGGGGTCCAGACAGGCACTCCAAACCTAAGCATATTTTTTAGATATCTTAATTTTTTTAGTCATCTTGAAATTAAAATTTGACTAAGAAACATTTTTTACTTATTTTTTTGAACCTTATGCTTGACTAGGTTGCATTACAATGATAAAAAATTATTCATAGAGTTTTTATTTAAATGGTGAATATGTCACTTTCTTCAAAAATGGCCATATAGAGGGTAAAAAAAAAGCCATGTGGGCTACAGTGCTCGCATTTTCTAAAATAGCCGAAAGGTTAGCCGACCACCTCTGTTTAACTAATCAAAAAAATTAGAAAAGTACTTTTTGGTATTTTGTAGAAATATTTTTTTTAAATATGAGGCAGAACGGCATCACCTTTAGGCGTCCACCTCGTCGGCAACGCACGCCGCCGTCTGCTACGTTCGAGTGAAACACTGCATGGGGAACTTAATTTTGTTAATTATATGTGTATGGCTAACGCTAAGAATCTTGACATTATGACATGTCTATTTATAGTGACTAGAAAGTGTACAATTTGTTTTGCTTTAAACATTATGTCCAAGTGCGCTTGCAAGTTGAATAGCGACAACTCGAAATATTGTTTGGGATACTTTTTATCAAAGCCTACAACAAAGCACATTTGTAGCTCACCACCATTTCGTTTTCTTATGTACATGAATGTATTATATTGTCACGAATGACAAGTGATGAGGCGATAATAACTGAAGAAACTAAACGTTTAATGGGGCGAACTTGTGCCCAAAAGTAAAAAAGAAACAAAAGATAATGACAGAGCGTCGCGGGCGTCGAAATCGGCGAAGCAGCAGGATCGAACGCTGAGGCGAAACTGACTCGGCGTGCCAGGCGGAGCCCCTTTTGTACACGTGTGGGCTTCCGGAACATTCGGCGTAGAAGGTTCGGTTCGTAGAACATTCTAACCTCGAATTAGCAAGGCGGCTCTCGAATTTGCTAGAACATTACATTACAGCGTCAACAAAAATGTGTAGGCGCGGCCAGGAATCGAACCCTGGCCTTCTGCGTGGAAGATAACTGCGATAACCGTTATGCCACGGGCGCGCTGCCTATTTGGTTAGCTGCGCCCGCGGCATTATTCCTCCCTTAAAGAAAAGTGCATCGTCCCGAGGCAGCACAACACGAAAAAAACAAAAAAAAACAAATCCACAACTAAAGGGCAGCAGACTCGCGAGCCACAATCCACAATCCACAGATCACAGTTCACAGTTCACAGTTCACAGTTCACAGTTCACAGTTCACAGTTCACAGTTCACAGTTCACAGTTCACTCGTCGACGACGGTGGAAAGTGCTATCGTTCGTAATACGGCTTCAGCCGGACGACGTGCACCACCTCGGGTCGCGGCTGACGTCTGGTTGATGGTCGTGTTCCGTCGGGAAGAACTTCGTAGTTCAGATCTCCGAGGCGTCGGATGACCTTGTAAGGCCCGAAGTAGCGCTTCAGCAGTTTCTCGCTGAGACCGCGACGACGAATCGGCGTCCACACCCACACTCTGTCTCCGGGCTGGAAGTGGACGGCGCGGCGACGAAGATTGTACCGGCGAGCGTCGACACGCTGTTGATCGTGGATTCGAAGGCGGGCTAGTTGGCGTGCTTCTTCTGCTCTCTGACTGACCGCATGGGCATCGTCGCATCCGTCATCCACAGGCTCATGAGGCAGCATCGCGTCCAGCATGGTCGTCACTTTTCTTCCATGCACCAGCTCGAATGGCGTAAACCCAGTGGTTTCTTGAGCTGCAGTGTTGTAGGCGAACGTGATGTAAGGTAATACCTCGTCCCACGTCTTGTGCTCTACGTCGACGTACATGGAGATCATGTCGGCGATAGTCTTGTTGAGCCGCTCCGTAAGCCCGTTAGTCTGCGGATGGTACGCGGTGGTCCGACGATGGCTGGTGTGGCTGAGCCGAAGGATCTCTTGCGTGAGCTGGGCCAAGAACGATGACCCTCGGTCGGTTATCAAGACTTCGGGGGCGCCATGTCGAAGGAGAATAGACTCGACGAAAAACTTGCCGACTTCTACCGCTGTTCCCGATGGCAGGGCTTTCGTCTCGGCGTATCGTGTAAGATAATCGGTCGCGACGATAATCCACCGATTTCCTTGCGCCGATGTTGGGAACGGCCCAAGTAAATCCATTCCGACCTGCTGGAAGGGCGTAGTTGGGGTAGGAATCGGCTGCAGAAGTCCTGCTGGCTTCGTCGGGGGCTTTTTACGTCGTTGGCACTCATGGCAGGACCGTGTGTACAGATGGACGGTTTTTGGGAGTCTCGGCCAGTAGTACTTGTCACGAATCCGGCCGAGCGTCCTGCTGTAGCCAAGGTGTCCAGCCGTCGGGTCGTCGTGGCAAGCTTGAAAGATTTCTTCGCGCAGGCTGGCCGGAACAACCAGCAGCCAGGCAGGGTTACTTGTTCCGAAGTTCTTCTTGAAGAGCACGCCTCGCTGCAGAACAAAGCTTGGTAAGTCTCGGGCCAAGACTCGCGGAACTGAACTTCCTTGACCTTCGAGGTGGTCGATCACGGCGCGAAGTTCCGGGTCGTCTCGTTGAAGCACTCCCATGTCGGTATCTGTAACGGCGCCGAGAAAACGGTCGTCATCGTCGTCGTCGGTGCTGTCGGAAGGAGATTCAACGGGGGCCCTAGACAAACAGTCGGCGTCATTATGCTTGCGGCCAGACTTATGCACAATGGTTACGTCGAATTCTTGCAGTCGGAGACTCCAGCGAGCGAGGCGTCCTGACGGGTCCTTCAGGTTGGCGAGCCAACAGAGAGCGTGGTGGTCCGTGACAACGCGGAACGGGATCCCGTACAGGTACGGTCGGAACTTGGTTAACGCCCAGATGACAGCGAGACATTCCTTGTCGGTCGTTGAGTAATTTTTCTCTGCCTTGGACAGTGCCCGACTTGCGTAAGCGATCACCCTCTCTGCTCCGTCTTGTCTTTGGACGAGTACCGCGCCGAGTCCGGCGTTGCTGGCGTCCGTGTGAACTTCCGTTTCCGCGGCTGGATCAAAGTGTCCGAGGATAGGGGGCGACTGGAGTCTTTCCTTCAGTTCGTTGAACGCTTGTTCTTGCTCCTCCCCCACTGGAAGTTCACGTCGTCCTTCGTGAGATGCGTGAGCGGTGCAGAAATCTCGGCGAAATCGCGAACGAAACGCCTGTAGTAAGCGCACAGTCCAAGAAATCTTCTCACGGCTTTCTTGTCTGATGGCTTCGGAAATGCGGCGACAGCGGATGTCTTTGCCGGGTCAGGGCTTACACCCTCAGCGCTCACGACATGGCCCAAGAATTTAAGCTCGCCGTAAGCAAACTGACATTTTGACGGCTTGAGTGTCAGTCCAGCATTCTGGATAGCCTGTAGCACGGCTCGCAGACGTCTCAGGTGCTCGTCGAAGTCGCTTGCGAATACCACGACGTCATCGAGGTAGACGAGACAGCTTTGCCATTTCAAGCCTGAGAGGACGGTATCCATTACGCGCTGGAAGGTCGCCGGTGCTGTGCACAGTCCAAACGGCATCACTTTAAATTCGTACAGTCCGTCCGGCGTGACGAAGGCAGTCTTCTCACGGTCCCGTTTGTCGACCTCGATCTGCCAGTACCCACTCTTCAGGTCCATCGACGAAAAGTATCGGGCGTGGCGCAGCCGGTCCAGAGTGTCGTCGATGCGGGGCAACGGGTAGACGTCCTTTTTTGTTACGGCGTTCAGTCGACGATAGTCCACGCAGAACCGAAGAGTCCCGTCCTTCTTTTTCACTAGGACTACCGGTGAAGCCCACGGACTGTTTGAGGGCTGGATGATGTCGTCGTCGAGCATTTCTTCAACTTGCTTCTGGATGACTTCTCTCTTTCACCGAAACACGGTACGGCGATCGATGAACGGGAAGTGCGTCGTCATCAGTAACAATTCGATGTTTCCCGACCGTCGTTTGGCGTACCTTTGACGACGTGGAGAAGCACGCACTGAACTTGGCTAGAAGGTCACTGAGTTTTCGCCGTTGTGGGGTAGGCAGGGTTGGATCGATGTCGAACTGCGAAGGCGGCGTTGTCTCGTGTGGCCACGAAGAGAGGTCTTCTGATACTCCGGCGATAGCGGCTGAGTCGGGGAGTTCCTCGGCGTGACCCACGGCGGTGCCTTTCGTAAGGTGCTGAGCCTCCTGTCGGAAGTTCGTTACGAGCGCAACAGTGCGTCCGTCTTGGAGCTCCGCGATGCCTCTTGCGACGCCGATCCCTCTTCCTAGGAGCAGTTGGACGCTACCCTCCAGCAAAGCTTATCCGCAGATGCCTTTTTCGGTCACGACAGGCACAAGTACACTCGAGCGTGGTGGCAAGTTCACGTGGTTGGAGAGTACACGCACTGTAGCTGACGTGGCTGCCAAAGTTGTGTGATCCTCGGGCATTACAACATGTTTCCGCAGCCTCAACTCGTTGGCTTCCAGGTCGATGATGGCGCTGTACTCGCACAAGAAGTCCATTCCAAGTATAACGTCCCTCGCACAGTCCCGTAGAACGACGAACTTTACCGGACAGGTCTCGCCGTGAATCTCGACGCGAGCAGTGCATCTTCCGACTGGCGTGATGAGATGTCCCCCGGCGGTCCGTATCTGTGGGCCATCCCACGGCGTCGTCACTTTCCGAAGGCGTTGGGAGAGCCTCCCACTCAGGACGGAGTAGTCTGCTCCGGTGTCGACGAGAGCCGACGCGTCGTGACCGTCGATAACGATGTTTAGGTTATTCTTCACCGTTGCAGGAGCGTCGTTTCGGTCTCTGGTGGTGTTTGAGTGGGGGCCCTCCGACGTTCGTGGAGGATCTTGGCGTCGGTCGTCTTCGGCAACTCCACCTCCAGGGGTTGCCGAGCCTAGTTTCCCCGGCGAGGAGTGAGGGGTGACAGGCTTTCACGTCGGGGTCGGTGCATCGGTGAAGCTGGACGTCGTGGCGACGGCGACCGGGACACACGGCGGTACGCAGGCTCGGGGGACTGAGGTCGTCGCAGGTACTCGTTGATCTCCCGAGGGCGCTCACCATAACGGGGGCGTGGGTCGTTCGGGTGGAACCCACGCAGCCCGAGTCGTCGGTATGGGCATCGGCGGTAAGTGTGGTCTGCCTCCCCGCAGTGGAAGCACAGGGGGCGTCGGTCGGGCGTTCGCCACACGTCGGTCTTCCGGGGTGCGCGGGGCTCCTGGCAGGCGTACTGGACCGAGTCGTCGTGGCGTCTGTCGTGCTGCGGCGCAGGAGACTGACGTCGGGGAGGCGCGACATAGGCGCGAGGAGGAGGCGGTGGCCGTCGGGCCACTGCGGCGTAAGTCAGCGTGGCTTCTTCGGGGACTGCTACGCTGATGGGAGCCTCTGGTTGAATGGCTCTTTGCACCTCTTCCCGCACGACCTCGGCGATGGAGAGCGAAGCCGGTCGGCCAGCGGCGGGTAGCAGCTTTCGGAGCTCCTCCCGGACGACGTCGCGAATGATTTCCCGAAGGCCGTCGACACCAGTGGCGTTCAGGTCCAGTGGGCAAGATGCGGCGGTCGGAGGAGCAGGCACGCCGGCAAGTCGATGGTAATGGCTTGCTCGAGCCGACAGCGCGCGCTCGATGTTAGTGGTTTAAGCCACAAAACCATGGACGGTTGTCGGGGGATTGCGGACAAGGCCCCGAAAATTTCGCTCTTGACGCCCCTCATAAGGAAGCGCAACTTCTCCTCGGTGGCTTGCGGGTCGACGCGTGCACACAGTCGTAGCACGTCTTCAACGAAGCTTGTCACGCTTTCGTCGGGGGCTTGAGTCCGCGTCTGGTGCAGGTCCTCCGCCTTCTGTCGCCGATGTTGGTTCGAGAAGGTTCGCTTCAACTCGGTGGTGCAGATATCCCACGAAGTGAGCGAAGCCTCGTGGTTTTCGAACCAGTTCCTCGCGGTGCCTTCCAGCGAGAAGTATAGGTTCTGGAGGCGTTGCTCGGCGTTCCATCCGTTGTGGCGGGCTACACGTTCGTAGTGTCGCAGCCAGTCTTCGATGTCCTCGTGGATCTCGCCGTGGAAGGGAGTCGGCGTACGGGGAGCGGCGGGCAGGTAGACGACGGCAGGAGCGGCGGGGGTCGGCGACTGGTTGGCCATCGTCGGCCTCGTTGGCTGCTTGGTCCTGGGCGGCAGAGGTCCGAATTCCGGGTGTAGGCCTTGGGTGCGACGACTGAACCGGATCTCGGTAGTGCCTTCGTTGGTTCTTCCTGGGCTTGGCGTCGGACTTGCACTGCGGGCCCTCGGAGGGGTACGCGGCAGGGGCATGCGGTACCCCGCACTTCCACCAAAATGTCACGAATGACAAGTGATGAGGCGATAATAACTGAAGAAACTAAACGTTTAATGGGGCGAACTTATGCCCAAAAGTAAAAAGGAAACAAAAGATAACGACAGAGCGTCGCGGGCGTCGAAATCGGCGAAGCAGCAGGATCGAACGCTGAAGCGAAACTGACTCGGCTTGCCAGGCGGAGCCCCTTTTGTACACGTGTGGGCTTCCGGAACATTCGGCGTAGAAGGTTCGGTTCGTAGAACATTCTAACCTCGAATTAGCAAGGCGACTCTCGAATTTGCTAGAACATCACGTTACAGCGTCAACAAAAATGTGTAGGCGCGGCCAGGAATCGAACCCTGGCCTTCTGCGTGGAAGATAAGTGCGATAACCGTTATGCCACGGGCGCGCTGCCTATTTGGTTAGCTGCGCCCGCGGCAATATAGCCCAGAAATACTATATCACATTTAGAATATCAGTGTTTCATTGGCGTTCAGCTCACCTCGTAGTGCTGCAATGTCTTAAGCGTCGCACGGAGAACTCTTCCTGCACGTTTGATGTAGACGTTATTTTAGCAACCACATGCCCGTGTCCTATAGGCGCCACATAATGGTATTGACGTGTGTTTGGTATGGCTTTTTCTTGCCTAGAGCGGTTGCTCAAGTCTTTGTATCTCAGCTGTGACGACGCTATCTGGAACCGATATATGACGTTCACAGTTTTCATTAAAGCCTTCGCCCATTCATAAAGATCTTGTGCAGTGATGATCTGACTGTCAAATGGCCTTTGAATGCTAGCTTTGCTAGCCAGCGTTTTTATAAGGCCGCCTAAGCCATCACAAGGGTTTTTTCCATGAGATGTGGCGAAAAAGTGCCACGTCGCTTCCAGCTCAAAATCTTCCTTGTGAAAGCAGAATTTAAGGAAGTTTTTCCTCTTCTTATACTTAGAAGCAGCGCCATCCGTAAAATAATGAACTTTTGCGAGGTCTGCTTTTTGTTTTTTGAGTTCGTGCAGAAAGTGGTGTTGAAATGTATGCACTGCCGCATTGTCATGTTGAAGGGAGTCGGACACAACCACAAAGGAATGAGTAATCTACGAGTCAATTCCTTCCTTGATGCTTCGAGTGTAGGCAACAACAGCATGAAGTGTCACTTGCGTGCTGTTCCAATGGAAGGACTGCGCAGCGACCTGAACGATGAAGTTGTAGTTCTCTGCAAAGTCCATGATGACAATTGCCTCGGTTGGTGGAAGTGTCGATTTCAGAAACCTAAGGTAATTTGACTGAACTTTGCTCACATAGTGATGACGTTTCAAGTTCTCCAGCTTTTCGAAGAGTTCTCCCACTACTTCTGTGGTACTCGATACAACTGTTATGAGCAGGCACCTCTCCGAGTGAACCCACCGCTTGTACTTTATTTCGTCGTCTTCGGGAATCTTGCCCTGGAGAAAATTGTTTAGCGGTTCCGGTCCTGGGCATCTTGAGCAGGTGTTCATCATGCAGCTCTCTTCATCGATTGAACACACGGTTAAAGCCATAAGCTCGCCACAGGTTTCTTTTATTCCTAGTGCATGGAGCATAAGCTTGACGTTTTGATGCTACTCGCACACACAAACAGAGTGTGTGCCAGCTGAGCCTGCTAACAGACACCAGGGGGGACGCAGGGATGCGAAGGTTGAAAAAGAGGCTGGCAGGTCTGGATTTGCCTCTTTCCATTGAATGAAAGCTTCCTTTAGATGCAACAAAAGAAGCCGCTTTGATCTCCTTTCAGGACGTTTTTCATCCCAGGAAGACAATCCTGTCATCTTGGTAAAAGGCCTCAATTGAGGTTTTCACTTCGGAGGACAGTGGGCGATTTTTTTGTGGATCGGTTTTTTCGAGAATTCCTCTCGTGTCTCGGAGTCGTCTGGCAGATCGAACTATCTTCTTGCCGCAACCAAAATATCGACTAGTTTCGGATATTGTCCAAGATGGCGGGCATATAGAATTAACAGCTTTTCTTGTCTGGACTTCGAGATTTGAAATTGTTTTTCGAAGGCTACCCACGAAAGTCTTATAATCGCGCAGCAATGATTTGTCATCTCCAGGAATTTCAGTTTGTGACATATTCGGATGGACACTGGCACCGGCATCCACGCAGGAATTTCAATCCGGATTTCTGCACATTGATGGCTTAGGGCTCTCGCGGTCCTTTCGGGACGCTTTCTGCTTCCTGAGGCCTCTGTTGTGGGGCTCCAAGGTGTATCCGCAACATCCTCCCCGAATGACATTGTAGCTGCTCTGTCGCTGTCGAGCTCAGATGCCTCTTTCAGATTTGCACACTTCATATAATATTTGGGACATAACCTGTCACCCGAAACTAAGCCGAGAGATATCAGCCTTTGTACTAAAGTGTTAGAAATAACAGAAGTTCCGCGGCAAGGTCTTCTGTGTTCCGCGAAGGGTCCACGCGCAGCTTGGAAGTGGTGTGGGTCGGGTACTTAGAAAAGTACATGCAAAGGTAGGGTGCATATATCTCCATGACAGTAGACTTGATTCTTTTTCCACGACGACAAATAACATCCTGCTGATCTTGTGGCAAGTCTGAAAACAACTTGACCCACGTTGTTTGTACGTAGTGTTTGAGATGGCAACTTCCTGGGCCAAACGAACAATCCGCTGCGGAATCAACGGAACTGCAATTAAAGAGAATGTTGGCATATGTAAACACACTGTTCTAAAATGAGCCTCCTTTCTTATGCACTATAAGTTATGACATTGTTTCTGGGCAACTCTAGTCCTACATGTTTACAGCGGTGCTGTTCCGAGGCATTAATAGTGTAGCAAGGTTCTTTGGGGTTAATAATTGACAAGATACAATGTCCTTCGTTTTTCTTAAAACATGTATTTACAAAAGAAATCAAAGAGTTCATGTGCTTCTACTAAAAGAAAAGAAGAAAACTTAGTTAAAGAAATGAAAGAAAGGGAAAAGAAACACTCACCATGTCTTTGAATAACCATGCGCAGCAGCGGGTCTTGTGTCTCGAGCTGTCGTTGTCGGCCCACGGTTGTGGCTGGCAGTCAGGAGCGAGAGCGGTTGGCTTCCGTCGATGACCCAAGAGTCACCGCACCAAGTGCTCGCGCAGTAGGAAGCCGGGCAGCGTAGATCTCTATGCGCTGCCCTCGCTGGAACAGGCTGCTGGTCAGACCGCAGGAGCGAGCCGTCGATTACCCTGGTCGATGGTGTCGTTCCGACCCAGCACGTTCTCGCTGGCCAGTCCTTCGCACGCTCTCCCTGCACGCACTCCCCATCTGTTCTCTTCTTCGTCGTCTTCCCTTCTCCCTCCGAGCCGATCCATGGGTTGGCACACCCTTCTTCTTTTGCAGACGAAGTCACATCATCACAAATAGGGTACAGATATCACTCAGATAAGACCTCAATATACCAGAAATGGCAAGCGAATACACATATTTAGGGGTTTTCGATAGGAGCAAAACACGGAACTTTTTTTTTTTTATATGGGGTAGACGCATATGTTACAAACGGTAAACACGCAACATGCTTCTGTTGTGTCATAACGTTCGAATTCCCGTTGGCCTGAATATCCCTTTTAATGTTCTGTTTCTTCCAACGTTTCACTGTCTGTTTTTCAGTTGCCCCATGTATTTGCACCACAATACCTTTTCGTTGAAGAGGAAGCCAAATCACCGTTATCCCTCGGCTTTGTCTCCCTTCACCTGAGCACATGTAAAGTGGAATTAAGGGGTCATGTGGGGCTTTAGAGTAATTTTCTTATTTATATAAGAATACTTATCATATTATACACTGGTATAACACATCTCGCATCTATTCCAAATGTGCAATCAGATATTGAATATCTTTACTAGAACCCAAGTAATGAGAAATGGGTCTAATTTGATTCGTTCATTTGTTGCGGGTCGTTAGAAAAACAATTATTTGTAAATTATTAAAATTTTTAATCCAACTGCATTCACAAAGGTGTAATTTCTGCGTTGATGTTATTTTAGATCTTAACTGAGAGCGTTATGTTACTAAAAAACGACAGTAATTATAGTGTAAAAGAGATGCTTTCTCATTATTTAAGAAAGTAATTACTTGGATAGAACTCTTAAATTGAAAGACTATAAAAATAGCATCACCGCACAGCTCCAATCTTCCTGATTAAAATGGCACCAAACGTGTTAATATTGTCCCAGACAAGCTTCAGAAAACGCCTGTAAGGCATCAGTACTTGTGAAAAAAGTGTGAAGATAGAAAAAATCCTTTGAAGTATGTGTATTCCTATTGAATATTCATAAAAATTAAGACTTCATATTTTTCTTTCATATTTAAAAATTAGATAGAGCAATAATATTTTGCACAGAGCTGGGTGGGTAGGTTTAAATACCAGAAAAGCCATTTTTTTTTTCAAAAATGCATTGTCTCCAACTTTTTATTATATAAAGACCAGCCTTCTTTCTTAAAGCCTTCAAATTAGCGTACCAAAAGAATATTATTACGTGGTAGCTAAAATAACACCCACATCCATTGTGCAGGACGAGTTTTGCATGCGAATTTAAAGACATCGAAGCAGACGGATCATACCGGTGACGTTCCAGACGTGCGCAGTGTTTTAGCCTATGACATGAACTGAAAGCTAATGAAACACTGATATTCTAAATGTGATATGGTATTTCTGGACTTTATTTTATATTTATTTGCATAAGAAAAACAAAAACGCCGGTGAGCTACACATGCATTTTGTTTTTCCTTTGATAAATCGTATCCCAAACAATATTTCGAGTTGTCGCTATTCAACTCGCAAGCACACCCAAACATATATTTTAGAGAAAAAAATATGCACTCTCTAGTCACTATAAATTGACATGTCATAATGTCAAGATTCTTAGCGTTAGCTATACAAATATAATTAACAAAATTAAGTTCCCCGTGCAGTGGTTCACTCGAACGTAGCAGACGACGGCGTGCGTTGCCGACGAGGTGGACGCCGGAAAGCGATGCCGTTCTGCCTCACGTTTAAAAACAAATTCTGCAAAATAACAAAACGTACTTTTCCAATTGTTTGATATGTTGAACAGATGGGGTCGGTTAACCTTTCGGCTATTTCAGAAAATGCGAGCACCGTTGCCCAGATGGCTTTTTTTTACCCTGTATATGGCCGTTTTTTAAGAAAGTGACATATTCACCCATTTAAATAAAAACTCTGCGAATAATTTTTTATAATTGTAATGCAACCTAGTCGAGCATAAGGTTCAGAAAAATAAGTAAAAAATGTTTCTTAGCCAAATTTTAATTTCAAGTTGACTAAAAATATAAAGAAATCTTAAAAATTTGCTTAGGTTTGGAGTGCCTGTCTGGACCCAAAATGGCGGCATAGGGTGTTTTCCTTTCAAGGTAAAATAGAATATATTAGTGATTGATTGCATGCAAACTTAAATTATGTGGTAAGAATAGCTTTTTTTTCAGCAATTTTTCGAAGTACAGGAGGTTTTCTCCGATTCCCCGCACTTTGGAGCATGACGTCATCAAAAATAAACATAATTCAACCCTCAAACTTAGCCATCCGTACTTTCAAACGTGTCTTTATTAATATTATTTTTTTCAAGCATATCCAAAATATGACGAAAATTGCTGTCTCCTTTGGCATGGAATGGGTCCTTCCATGCCAAACTTTAGCACCGGATCTTCAAGTGGGGTCCACTTGAAGATCCGGTGCTAAAGTTTTCGAGCATCTGCCCAAGTTACCAGCATGAACTTGTCTTCGTCTTCCTCATTTTGCTACATGAAGACAACCTGCTGCTGCTAGGACGATAACCTACGGACCTGACCGGTGATGGAAGCTGCTCAACCTCATCTTTATCGATACAAACCGCGATCACCAATAACAGAAAAATCACGTCAGTGACGCAAATGCGATCACGTCACGGCGCCTATATTACAAGGGGTACTCGCACACACGCGTGGAGAAACACAGTGAAATCTACCATCGAACTCTCTCGCCTAACCGTTTAATATTAAACCTCATTTTACAGCCAGAACACGGATTGCCGCCTGCCAGTCACCCAGCGAGAACAAAATGTGGAATCGGTGAATTTGCATGCAGCAAAACAACAAAAGAACAGGCAGTTGCAGCAGAGTAGTGACCATATCACACCAATGCATCACTGAAACACGCACCATTGTTTTATTTCCTTTTGAGAAAAACTTCGCGCAAAGTCGTGACGAAGTTGTATGCTGATAATTGTATTAGTGTTGATCTATTATTTTCGAGCTAGTAGGTCATAGCCTTGCCGTCGCATCGGTGGTCGATTCCGGTCCACAGCACGTCACTGTTGACCTGGGAGGCGCCGATATCCCACCAGTTTCCCTTAGCAATGACGTGCGCTTGGCCCGTGTTTGATCTTCCAAAACGCTTGAGAGTATCTCCGATGGTGTGACCCTTCTCTATCAGACTCTCGATTGCTGCCGTACTCATTTCCTCTTCAATCCAAATTGGGTCACTGCATGGCAACACACAGAGCTAAAGTTTTCGGAAAACATAAGTTATGGTGAATTCCGCTCGCAGATCTCGAGCGCTCCAAAAGCGCTCCATTTTGAGCGCGCATATTCCGCTCGCAGATCTGGCTCGACTTGGTCATCTTCCGCTCGTAGATCTCTGGCAGCTACCGCCCCGTGGAGCGCCTCCAGCTCCGCCAAACTTGATCTGCGGGATTCGAGAGATCTACCCGGAACTTGACAGAGCGCCGCAGAGCGCGCTACGTCATTTCCCCTCCCAGGACGGTGGCGCATGCGCAACGCGGCGTTGCCGGCGACCGGCCGCGCTTCCTCGCCGTCGACGAAGGGACGGGGACGGTGCCGAGTCGGTCGAGATGGGTCTTCTTGGATGCATCGGTTGTTTACGCGGGATTGTGACGGCTCGGACGCTTCTACCTCGCGTTGAAAGCCGGGACAGGAGCGTGACAAATCGGAAGCGCTGACATCTGTGATCGTGAGAGGAAGAACGAGAAAAAGAACGGCAGAAAATCGGAAGGAGGCCGACGCAAGGTTAGGCCTGTTCATTTTGCCGCCACTGATTGTTTACTTTTTTACGCTGCATGCCGCCGACGTTTTCTCGCGCAATAAAGCAAGAACAGATTAGGCAACGACTGTGCCAGTGATGGTTTGTTACCTCTGTGTTTATTAAAGTCGTATCAGCAATTTGAACTCCACCGATGGCAATCGCTGTGCGTGCCCCGCCGCTTCGAGGCGGCCGAAAGGTATGTGACGGTGCCGAATGCGGACGTCTTCCTCGTTATTTGTGACATGGGCTCCGTGGAGTGGATATTTTCGCCCGTCCTGTGTCGTGTGGTATTTCTGCAGCTAAGCAATGACAGTTGTCACTGGTCGTCGGAAAGATCAGTCGGCTAAGCGTTGGGGGCTCGTCAAGTTCGAGCAGCGGCCATCTTGAACGGCCGAGGGGGAGCAGTGGGAGCGGGGGAGGGGTCGCTCCAAAAGGCGAGTTCATCTTCCGCTCGTCGATTCGGAGTGTGTCCCACGGAGCGGAATTTTGCCTCCCTCGCGGATTTTAGAAAGCGCTCCGGATCTACGAGTGGAATTCACCATTAGTCAGAAGGCCAGCTTATATATACTTTAGGGCCGTTATGAATACCCAAGACCGAACAACGATGAAATCTTCTTTGTTTTACTCAATGCCCGAACATGTTTGCTTAATCTTTCTTTCGAAATCTATGTGAATTCCAACCATTCGGCGCCGGAAAAAGCTGCGTGAGAATATAAAAAAGCATAATTTTTCGATACTTATTTTTCCTTTCCCTTTACTATTCTGAACACACATAGCCGTACCCCTGCTTCAGAGCTCAAACTTAGATGTTACAATGAAACAATTAATGCATAGTTTGCGATATCTCGGTTCCCAAATAGCGTTTTTGTCTCTCTCTCCCCTTTTTCGTCCTCTCTCTTTTTCTTAAAAACTAGAAGTATGAATAAGCAACCGTATAATGCCCGAACTCACTCTGGATGTGTGCTGCGGGTTCCACCAATCTTAATTCGTGGCATGTCAACAGCTTCCTGGGGATTTAGGCCAAGATCGATCATAGCCGACAGCACCTGATGATGCCAAAAGGCACGTATTTAGTAGCATTGTTAATAACACAAATAAGATGATGAGACAGTTGACCGACCTACAAGTTGCAGCGGCGGTTATCTTTGTTAGAACAAAGATTTTTTCTTGTACTAAGTATCTTTTAAACCTGATAAAATATTTTCTTTTTATTCTTGCAGGAATAATGTGAAACAAAACTCCGAGTCCCAAACAGGAATGAGCTAAGCGTTTGTCCGCCAAAATGAAGCATTGGAACCCAATTGCGGTTCAAATACAATTTTTTAAACGTAGTATGATTTGAGTTTTTTCCAGAAGAGTCCTTAACTGGTATCAATAAGTGTTATAATGAACATCTGTTCGGTGATCTCGGCGTCTTCAGCTATATATTCTTCAAACCTGCATGCTGCAGCCACCGGATTCTCCTTATTGAGGAGTCGAAATTGAGGCATATTTAACTGTTCTCACGTCGCGGAGACATTTCACATGATGCTGAAAAATGCCATCTACCAAATCCTGAAGATGTGAGACGGAGTTGAGCTGTTTTGTTCTCTTGTCACTTCGGTAAAATGACAAACATCCGGCAAATAGTCAACCAATAGATAAAGGACAACAAAAAAGTCAAAGCTTTTTTTTTTTTTAATGTTCCAACTTAACGAGGACGTTTGGCACAGCCCAGTGGAGGACTAATGATTAATTTCGACCACCTGAGGACCTTTTGACGTGCAATCCAAAGCTCGGTTACACGGCTCCGCAATAAGACTCCGTCAGATTTGGGGCACCACGACCGGGATTTGAACTCGCCACCCGAAGATCCGTTGGCCGGCGGATCCACCGAGCCGACTGTGAAACGGCGAAGGCAGTGCCGCCGAGACAATAGATAAAGTTCCGAATAGATAAAAGCAGATTTATGTTTAGTCACCTGAAGAATCGTTTGGGCCTGAGCACCTGCCGCGCGCGAACCCATCGCGGCCAACAGTGCTCCGGATGCTGTGTCAGTCACAATGACCGGCATTAACGTGTGGTACGGTTTTTATATGGCCCTGCACAATTTGGATGTCCTGGAATCATGTTGAATCCCTCCGCTCGAGCCTGAAAGAAAGTATTGTTTCATACACGCAAGCTGACACACTCTGAACGGAAACAGAATTGACTCGCGATACTTGAACAAAATCAAAATCATGAATAGATGCTTTTAATGTACGGTGTACTATGAAAAGGGGAAAAGGGGAGGGCGCAAACATTTTTCGAAAAAAATAGAGGTAAGAATTTTCAACATTTTATTGTCAGTTCCGTAAACAACGGGTGAAGCTTTTTTTCCCACACCTCATTTCGTTCGGATGTAGTATGTATCCCTCCCCACAGACCGTATACATAACACAAAAATAGCACGCTACTTCTGTTTCGCCACAATCCAGACTCTTCTGGATTGTCGCAAAACTTAAGAAAAGCAAACCAAACTTTTATTTTCATATTTAATTTCCATATTTTCATATTAAAAAAAATTGGAAACCCTTAGGTGTACATTTGGTCAAGCTGAACAGGAATAGAAGTCCCCTAGGCAGCTTGACAATTGAATGACTTACTTGAACAGCGAATCCGTGCTTCCTGACGATCGTGCTACCGCAAGGGGTTCCAAGGCTACTGATGAAGCAGCACGCGTTCCCTTGAGCGTCGGCTGTTGCCATGGTAGCAGTGCCTCCCTGCCTGAGGGTTGGAAGTCCGTCCGGTGCACACGACACCATAGCCCTGCCATCGTACAATTTTACGTTTTTTGTGTCAGAGAATTTTGTCGTTTATTCATAAGAGGCAGTTCGTGGTTCAATAATACTCGATAACTTAATATTTACAAAGATGATCAAAAATCGATTTGTAATATGCACTATTTTGGACATTTGCCCCCTTTTCCCGTATCTCAACACTCCCCCCCCCCCTTGCGGGATAATATGCACCGTATTTTATCAATATAGAATATTGTAAATTTCTAGTTCTTTTATGTACATATAACGAATGCCAACTTCCTGGCTCGCTTAGTTACACCGAGGATATTTTAAACTTTCTAAGAATAATATCTATTTTCAACACCATACCAAGAAGGGTACCGAATTTCCGTCACCTTCTGACAAGAAAAATCGCGTGCTTAAAAAAATCCTCCTCTATCCTCACAAAGCCTGGCAGTTCTTCGACGGAACCGTAGAGTGCCCGGTCGCAGACTCGAAGCGCGAGGATCTGATAACACAGAGCATCAAAGAGTCATTTCTAGGGAAACCTAAAGCCCCTCTAGCCTGGGAAAAGTGGCGCCATTCTCTGAACTAGCCGCCGCGCACTATTGGGCGGTCGTCACGTGACATCTGGCTTTCGGTTTTGGACTTCCGGTCGCCATGAATTTCCGGGTGCGACTGTTTTCACAACAAATCCGTGCAGGGCGGGGCCTCGTCTCGATGACGTAGTCAAACGTCACCATTTTTTCCTCCTTTTTTTCTATTTGGCGGCGCGGTTGGTGCGGTGGCTGCGGTGGCGTCGACTCCACGTGAGCGAAAAGTTGGCGCGCGTACCATATTCGCGGCGTGCGTTGTTTGGTTTGGTTTGTGCTCAGAAGCCCGGAATGCAGCGATGAGTGAGCCTCTTGACCCACAGAAGGTGATCGAAAAGTACCTCCAAGGGTTACATCATGAAGACGGCTACTCGCACGGCTACCTGAAGTCAGACGATGAGCTTACGCTTTTGAGAGGTCCTTGGCTGCCGTCAACGAGAGGTATGCTGTGCGGACATCAAGAGACCTGAGCAAGTCGCCGAAATGTAAGGATGTATTGATTGCTCCTTAGTGTTTCTCTCTGCGCGTAGATTTAGCATTGAGAAACGCAGTAGTAATTTCAACCAGGGACTCAACCCGGCAGAACGACTTTTTTCAGTTACGGTTAGTGCAACACAAGACAATTTTTTTATTTTCGCCTTTTTGAAGATCGGGTTATCATTATTCTGGTTACCGGATCAGAGTTCCCCTGGCACCGATTTATTTCGGTTTAAGCGGAGTATTTTACCCGAACCGATTAACCGCAGTATTTTATTTCTGTTCGAGTAAAATATTTCACTGAAGAAACCGAAATCAGTAGGGCCGGGATATGACACGATCTTCAGAAATTCGGAACAAAATTCGAAACAAACGTAATTGGAGCTGAACTGTTATTTTTCGGTTTCAGT
Source organism: Ixodes ricinus (assembly GCA_037355805.1). NCBI lineage: Eukaryota > Metazoa > Arthropoda > Arachnida > Ixodida > Ixodidae > Ixodes > Ixodes ricinus. The sequence continues at coordinate 38,873 of JAZHYW010017392.1, forward strand.
CATGATTACAACCGCGCATGCAAGCTAACCATGACTAAAAAAATGAAAAAGTCTGCCCCTGTGCTCTTTACATAATTGCGTTGAATTCAAGGCAGAGCTGCGCTTGGGCGTTTATTTTCTAATGTAATTTTGAACACTCAAAAAACGGTCGTGCGCAACACACTGTACTTCATGTCGTGACACGGCCGTGTGTGCCATCCGTGGTCAGGCTAGAAGCACTAGAAGTGTGAATTAGACACCTAGAGCAAGGCATAGGCCTGATGTTGAAGTATATGAGAAGCTGAAGCGTCAGCGTCAAGCTCTTTTGTCGTATTACATTAAAATTCTAAGGCCAAACCAAACTGTAACATGATGGTTTTTTTGGTGCTGCTTGCAAGTTGTTACTTCTTAAAACCACACAAAAAAGTCTGGGTAATTATTAATAACGATACTAATAATTAATATTCTGGCTGAGGAGAGCCAGAATTTCTTGCAGAGCCAGTGCATCTCTTGGTGCCATTAAACAAAAACTAAAACTAGATTCTAGGCACCGTCATTAAACCGTCTTTATTGTTTATTTTCAGCCAATGTCGTCGTCTCCATGATCCACTCCGGGTGTCGAATCTCTCTGGACAATGTACCGTTTCGAGTTGTCAAGGAAACAGTCAAAGTCTGCATATTTGGAATGGAATACTACAAGAAGACTCTGGAGAAAAAAATAAAGACCAGGTATGTTACATGGTGATGCACTTGCAAATGTTTCAATCTCATGCAGATATCCGGCAGCCTTCCAATTCAAAAGTCCTGTGCAGGCAGTGTAAAGAGGATACCTTGTGACAACTGTTTTTATACTTATTTTCCTTTATGTGATGCTCCTTTGAGGGCCTCTTAGGATATTCCTAGTATTCTTGTCCTGTCATTTCTTTGGCGCTTTATATTCTGAAAATGAATAGATTTAGAGAAAGCCCAAGAGCATTATGGCTTTGAATTATGAAAGCATGGCACTGTATAGTTTTTGTTCTTACCAAAGCTGCATGATGTTACAGTCTACTAGTGTGTCTTTCAACATGTATGTAAAAACACTAGAAATGAATACTTTATTTCATTTACAGGGTTCAAGCACCACTGACTGGCCAAAAGAGGTGTTCGAGAAAAAGCGACTGAACCTCCAAGGCACAAAGAAGAAGGGGTGTGCAGCAACAATGCATTTGAAGTGGATTGAATTGTACCCAGATTTCCAGGTACGTAATATGCAACCACAAGTAAAATAAAATATTTGTAGGTTAATTTCGGGGGACCTTTATCATGGCATTTAGGTCAGCGCAAGCCGACACGAAACAAGCAGTTTTCAAAACTCATTACCTTGTTCTTGCAGTGGCTTGCGAAAAATTTGTAGCTGATGTCCACTATCATTGCTTCTGATGATAGCAGGAAGTTTTAGTAGAGCAATCCAATAACCCCAATAACGATAACTTCTCTCCCCTCCGACGGCCTTGAACACGCGTTGTGTATCGTTGTGATATCGTTATCGGGGCTAAAACACCCTAATATCAGCTTTTCCTGTTGCCCTTACTGCACGGTGCAGACAAATTTGTTGTGGCATAAGATGGGGCATATTAGACTTGGTTGATGTATGCTCAATAAAAGGTTTGTTTGGGCTAGTTGGTTGATGATCATTATGGTTTAAAACAGCGCGACAAGACGAGGACAAAGTGAAGACGAGACAGAAGACAGCGTTGAACTAGCAACTGAAAGTTTATTTCCACTACTTCCAGTATATATACACATGGGCCGTATCCAAATAAGCAACGAGAAAGATAAAGAGTACAACACATACAGTCTCGGCATCCGATGCTGAGACTGTATGTGTTGTACTCTTTTTATCTTTCTCACTCTGTTTATCTTACTATTGCCCATGTGTATATATATATTGTAAATAGTGGAAATAAACTTTCAGTTGTTAGTTCAGCGCTGTCTTCTCTCGTCTTCACTTTGTCCTCGTCTTGTCGTGCTGTTTTAAAGCATAAAGGATGCTCAATATATGTAACAATGCCTACTTTCTAGGTGGACGTGCCCCAGCCATGCGGCCGGACAAAAGAGGGTCGGCTGAAAGCAGACAAGGTCAAGCAGCTGCAGGAGGCACTTGACGCAGAGCAGCAGACTGTCGCCAAAGACACGAGGGTATACATTAGAATTGCCGACTGCGGTTCCCATCGTAACCATGGTTTCGAGGACATGGAAGCTTTTAGCCAAAACATGGACAGGAACATTGCTGAGCGAATTCAAATGTTGGCAAGGGAAGGAATTACATCTGTATCAGATGTGAAGAAGTGCCTACACTATTACGTGCACGACGTACTTTTTGCAAGCAAGGAAAAGCCTGATAGAAGCTGCAGGGCCTTTTTCCCAACACATCGTGACATCAGCAACCAGATCCAAGCTGTTCTTAAGAAAGACCGCTTCAGCACAGTTGATCAAGAGAATGCTAGCATTCTCATTGAAAAGATCAGGGGCGAGCAACCCGAATCCTCCATTGTCTATCGGCCGTATGCAGCACGCAGCTGCGTGGGTAGCAGTGACTCAAACAATGTGGAAGAGAGCGTTGCCAGCGAGTGTGAAGACACGTTGCTGTTCTGCTTCCTGACAAAATTCATGAGAAACATGCTTAAAAAGTATGGAGGCTCAGTAGTTTGCCTGGACGCAACACACAAGACTAGTGACTATGCCCTGCCATTGTTCTTGCTTGTTGTGAAAACGCCGTCAGGATACACACCGGCTGGTGTGTTTATCGTACAGTTCGAGACGGCCCACTGTATCGCTAAGGCTTTAGACGTTTTCAAGCAGTGGTGTGATAACTGGTTCCCACAGTACTGGATGGTAGATTACAGCAAGGCAGAAATAAGTGTCATCAAGCAAGTGTTGCCAGAGAGTAAAATCTCCATCTGTGACTTCCATAGACTGCAGGCATGGCAAAGGTGGCTGCGCAGAAAGGAAAACAACATATCCGATCCAGATGAGGCCCTGAGACTTATGAAACGCTTAGCCAGTGCTTCAAATCAGGATGAGTTTGACAAGGCGTTTGAAGTTCTTGTCGCCTCAGAGTGTTGGAAAAAGGAAAAATTCCGCAGTTACTTTGAAGCAGTGTGGCTCTCTGTAAAGGAGCTGTGGGTCATGTCTTACAGGCTGGAGTTTGATGTTGTCTTGACCACAAATAACGGCATTGAGGCCCAAAACAGGGTGTTGAAGGCACACTATGTGAAAAGTGCCAGTGGGAAACGGTCGTTAACATCTCTAATCACAGCTGTCGTCTATGGCTACCTTACCGACAAAGAAGCGAAATTTCACGAGGCAGCAAGGAGGCAGTCATCAGTGTACAGACAGTACAGTGAAAATGTTCACGCGTACCTGCACAACCGGCCTCACAGGCTTGTTAAACATATGCTGAGACGGCTCGTTAACGCAGAGGAATACACCGACAGACATGAAAGAGCTGCCCATTGAAGGCATGTTCTCTGTTCATTCTGAAAGAAATGATGATGATATGTACACAGTCGACTTCACCAAGCCATCGTGTACCTGCCCCGACTTTAGGAAGCATAAGTACCCATGCAAACATTTTTGTGTTGTTTTTAAGTACAGCGACAGGCGGGGCTTTTCCTCTCTTCCACAGAGTTACCTCGATCGACCGCAAATTACACTTGGAAGCTGTCCAGAAATCAGAAACAGGTTCTGACATTCCCCTTATCAATGAGCCCAGCCCTTCTGAAGTGTCTTCACAGGCTCGTGGTACAGCAGCCTCAGCAGTATCAGAGCCGGACATTTCCTTTGTCAATGAGCCCAGCTTTTGTGAAGTGCCTTTACAGCCTGTGGTTGCTATGGTTCCTGGGACAGCAGCCCCTCAGTGTCGGAGCTGCGCAAAAGTATAACTGAGGAATGGGAAAAGTGCAGTTCCCTCCTTTAGTGCTGCCATGACGTTCAAACACTGTCGGAGGCTAAGGGCTTATTGGAAGTCACCTTCCGTAAGTTGGCTGAATCTGTGCCACAGAGTTCTGGCCTTCACATTCGGGGCTCACCGACAAAAGGATGCTCGTCTCTGAAGCCTCTTCCAAAGAGAAGGCGCCTATAGCGTGCTGGTCACTCTGCCATTGATTGGTTGACTTTTCACAGGAGCTTTGGCTCAGACTGCTAGGAAAGGACCAGGGGGAAACTTTAGAGATAGCCACTCAGTGATTTGTTTTTCATTTTTTGAAGAAATTGCAAACTTTGCAAAACTCAATTAATTTTTACCATGCATAACTTTGGCATAAACAGAGCGTTTGGACATTTGTAAATATGTGTAACTAATTTTTTAGAATGTTTAGAGCTTTTAAGATTGATATGCTGTTTTATACTAGACTTAATTACAGTCATGTAGTTGCGACATTGGCAACGGCTGTGTATGTGTAGAAATACTGCCTTAATGTTTCGTGTTGGTGACACTTTCAATTCATGGATTGTATAAAAATATGTTGTTAGGCTTGTGCTTTCAGTGTATCTGTATAAAACTGTTTGTAAAGTTACATCCCTTCTGTACTTCTATGAAAGTGCTTGCTTTTATACTTTTAACATTTTAATATAGCAGCTGTTGTATATGAAAACATGTTAATACATTTTTGTCTGGTGGTTATTTCAAGATATATTCAGTAGCGTGCTTGTAATATGCATCGACTAAATAAAACCACATTTGAGAGAATGCCTAATGTGCACCAAAAGTTTACTTTCAAAATGTTACGTATGGCTACCTACACAGTAGAGCAATTTCGCCTAAGACATCACTGCAACAGCTGTTACTGTTATTAGACTGGGCAAACTGGCCATTTTCGAGGGCAATTATGAGGACTACCCTTTCAGTGAAACGCTTAAGATATACATATTGATATTACTGACTTGGGGGGGGGAGCTGTTTAATTATTCAGACTGAAAACTTTTTTTCAGTGCCGCCCTATGGGAATGGGGATATAAAAAGGGGTTGCATAAGGAACAGGAACGCACAAGAAAATATTACAAGAAGGCTATCGACTAAACTTAGCATTTATCAGGTAGTATTTTTAAATTAAAGTCTCTAACGTGTACTTTTAGTATTGTGGAACTAGAAACAGTATGTTGAGCTGCCTAGTTTTTGCCCATCATGTATCCAAAACATGCTATCCGATGTATGGTGCATCAAAGACGCTAGTATGGTGCATACTACATAGTTATCCCACGCAAAGGGGAAACGTCTCGTGAACCCTTTTCTTCTTTGTGCCTTGGTGGTTCATTCGCTTTTTCTCGTACACCTCCTTCGGCCAGTCAGTGGTGCTTGAATCCTGTAAATGAAATAAATAAGAATTATTTTATGTGTTTTTACATACATGTTAAAAGACACACAGGTCGACTGTAACATCATGCGGCTTTGGTAAGTACAAAAAACAACAGTGACATGCTTCCATAGTTCAACGCCACAGGTGGGAGAGGGGCTAAAAAAATCTCAGCAAAACTGAGGATTTTTTTTTTTTTGCGGGGGGGGGGGGGTACATGCTTTAGAGAGATTCGACACCCGGAGTGGATCATGGAGACGACGACATTGGCTGAAAATAAACAATAAAGACGGTTTAATGACGGTGCCTAGAATCTAGTTTTAGTTTTTGTTTAATGGCACCAAAGAATGACTGACTCGCAAGAAATTCTGGCTCTCCTCAGCCAGAATATTAATTATTAGTATCGTTATTAATAATTACCCAGACTTTTTTGTGTGGTTTTAAGAAGTAACAACTTACAAGCAGCACCAAAAAACCAACATGTTACAGTTTGGTTTGGCCTTAGGATTTTAATGTAATACGACAAAAGAGCTCGACGCTGACGCTTCAGCTTCTCATATACTTCAACATCAGGCCTATGCCTTGCTCTAGGTGTCTAATTCACACTTCTAGTGCTTCTAGCCTGACCACGGATGGCACACACGGCCGTGTCACGACATGAAGTACAGCGTGTTAGCGCGCGACTGTTTTTTTGAGTGTTCAAAATTACATTAGAAATAAACGCCCAAGCGCAGCTCTGCCTTGAATTCAAAGCAATTATTTAAAGAGCACAGGGGCAGGCTCTTTCATTTTTTTAGTCATGGTTAGTTTGCATGCGCGGTTGTAATCATGACTGAAATCGAAAAATAACAGTTCAGTTCCAATTACGTTTATCGCAATATTACGCAATCAATTTTGTTCAGAATTTCTGAAGATCGGGTCATATCCCGACCTTATTGATTTCGGTTCAGGTGAAACGCTCCACTCAAACTGAAATAAATCGGTGCCAGGGGAACTCTAAACCGGTAACCAGAACAATGATAACGCGATCCACCGTAACTGAAAACAAATCGTTCGGCCGGGTTGAGTCCATGGTTGAAATTACTACCGCGTTTGTCAGTGCTAAATACATGCTTACATTTAGGAGACTTGTTCAGGCCTCTTGATGTCCGCACAACATACCTCTCGTTGACGGCAGCCAAGGACCGCTCATTATCTGACTTCACAGGGCAGGTACTTTTCAATCACCTTCTGTCGGTCAGGAGACTCGCTCATCGTTGCATTCCGGGCTTCCGGGCACAAGCGAAACAAGACGACGCACGCCGCAAATATGATACGCGCGCAAACCTCTTGTTCGTTCTGACACCAGCACACCGACCTAACGTGCTAACGTCCCTGGATATTTCATCGAGGGACTTTACACCGACCGCGCCAGCCGCGCCCGCCGCCAAACAGAAAGAGAAAAAAAAATGGTGAGGTCATCGAGACGAGGCCCCGCCCTGCACGGATTTGTTGTGAAAGCAGTCGCACCCTGAATTTCCCCAGATGTTGCTACGCCGCAGCAGACGGGCTGCTGCGCCTGTAGAAAAGTCGGCCGGAAAGCTTTTCAGTGTTCCCTCTGGAACGGAAAATTAACCTCGGAGGAAGATCTTGCTTCACCGAACCGGTCGAAAAGATTTCAACCCGGCGGGAGTTGCAAAGTTATGCGAGGTGAGTGCTCCGTATAAAGCTCACTAGCAACCAAGAAGACAGCTGTTTAGAGCAAGTTAGGCACTCCATTCCACCGTAAACGCGAGCGATGTAATAGCGAGCACAACATTGCCAACTTGGCATCGCACGGACGCCCGTGCCGTGGAAATAAAGGCCCCTACGCACAGTTGCGTTTGAGAGCGTTTGACTGCGTTGCGTCGAGAAACGAAAGTGAACGACCGGCACATCGGTGCTTCGTAGGAAGCGTGGAACCCAGTTCAAGGAATTGCTTGGCATGCGACAAAAGAAGTATGGATGTCCTGCGTTCTCGAAGTGGCAACGCAGTAAAACGCTCTCAAACGCTACTGTGCGTAGGTGCCTTAAGTCGTTCAAAACGGCCTGCTTCTCCTCGTGCTTGTGGCATCGGCGTCGCTCCCAATTAGGGGTGCGTGCGGAGTACGCGCTCTCGTCAAGTGTTTCGTGCGTGCTCGCGTACCATACTTTGTTTCGCACACATAGCTTGCAACGCTGCCGCGCCTGCGGACCCCAGTATGTGGATGTATCTATACTCCGTTTCAATATAAGTGGGAGCGCAGCCAGTGTGACAAGCTCGAGTATGTTTTCTCTGACGACACTCTTACTAGACGAGCGTGTGTGCTTAGCCCGCTCTAAGTGCGTTCGCTCTCGTAGTCTCAATAGGGTCTCCTTCGCTCGCAGTCTTATTGAAACAAAAACGCAAGCAAATAAAGCATTTGAGATCAACCCACACTCCCGTGAGCAGCCTTGACAGCGCAAACTTTACGTGCAGGTCTTTGGCAGGCTAACCTAGGATCTGCAGAAACGGGCGTTTGAGTTGGCGTTACATGATGTGCTCTCGACTAATATCTGACCTTCTCAATCTTTTCCAGGACCACTTCAGTATCGACCAACTCAAAACACTAATCATGCAAAACAAAGGAGAGCAAAAAATTAAGGAAAGATGCTCTCCCAAACATTTCTTTTTTCGTTACCTTCAACCAAGAGAGTAGCCACCACTGCAAGGGAACTGGAAATGTAAGTGGTATGTACAACATCTCACTAACCATATTTGTTTTCTTCAGTAAGACACGTTATCTCTTTACAATACAAACTCGATGCACAAACTGATGATTTTGGATGCCTCCTCTACAAAATGCAGTTCCATTAATTTGTTTTGGTTGGCTCCCTAAAGTCCTCGAGGCGCCCCTAGCAAAACCAGAATAGTACACCACAAGGCAATGCCCACAGTACTGAAACATTCACAGAACAGACTGCTGCAGCGACCGCAGCTGCTCTTTAGTTTGGCTGTCCGATACTGTTTCTTGGTCGACCGAGGCACACCTACCACTAGTGCCATCTCTGTCCGTTCTAGGAGTGTGTGTCCTCCGGAGGGCCCCCAGCAAGGTCCAAGCGGAGCTTTTCCTCTGGGCAATCTGCTGCAGTGACCGCAGCTGTTGGTGAGTTTGGCAGTCCGATACTCTTTCCAGGTCAACTGAGGCTCACCTATCACTAGTGCCGTCTTTGTCGATTCTTGGCGGGAGTGTCCTCCTGAGGCCCCCAGGAAGCTCCCACAGGTGGTATACACAACCTAACTTTCCCAGCTTTCCCAGAGCAGCCTGGTTCGGCACCCCCCACCCCAAGCTGCTGGTGAGTTTAGCATAATGGTACTGTTTCCAGGTCGACCGAGGTACACCTATGGCGACTGTCGTCTCTCTTTATTCATTCATTATAGAAGTGTGTACCGTCCCATTACCATACCTCGGCAAACCTCACTCATGAGGGCCCTCACTCACCCTCAATCACCCTCATCTTCAGAGGTGAGGTGAGGGTGAGTGAGTTTCTGAACCGGAAAAATTCATGAGTGTGAAAGGGAGTGAGGACCGTAGGTGCGTGAGGGCCATGAGGGCGGTGAGTCCGTGAGGAGTGTGAGGGCCATGAGTGCGTCAAGGGCGTGAGGGCGGTGAGTGCGTGAGGGGCGTGAGGGGTATGAGTGCGTGAGGGCCGTGAGGGGTGTGAGAGCCATGAGTGCGTGAGGGCAGTGAGTGTGAGAGTGGCATGAGGGCCATGAGTGCGTGAGGAGAGTGAGGGCGGTGATTGCGTGAGGGGTGTGTGGGCCATGAGTGCGTGAGGGCGTGATGGCGGTGAGTGCGTGAGCCCCCTTCAGACGGAGCAACTTTCGCAGCAATTTTGGTGTTGCTGGCGGGTTGTTCTCTATCTTTCCCTAGATCGATACGAATTGCTGAGATCGGGTTCGGCTCGAAACAAGCGAGCAACTCGGAGGAATTCGAAGACGTTTGAAGGGGCTGCATTCAGTCAGAGACGCGATATTTTCGCGTGATACCTCGGGCCGGTGACGAAGAAAGCAAAAGACTTGGTTCTGGTTTGAAATTGATCGTTTTTGGAAATAAACTGTTTCAGAAAGATGCATTAGTATTCCCAACGAGATTTCAATGCGTAAAAACACGTTTATAGCCCGTAATTTTGTGTCTAAATAGTGCAAGAAAAATAAAATTTCATGATGATGATGGTAAATTGCAGCAATTAGTTGCTGCGTGTGAGCGCCGGGCGGCCCGTGTTGCTGGCGTTGTGACGTCAAGTTTCTGGAAGAATTAGCCCCGTCTGAAGCGGGCCTGAGTGGCGTGAGGGTCATGAGTGCGTGAGGGGCGTGAGGGTATAAGTGTGTGAGGACCGTGAGGGCGGTGAGTGCGTGAGGTCGGTGAGTGCGTGAGGGCCCTGAGTGCGTGAGGGGCGTGAGGGGTACGAGTGCGTGAGGGCGCTGAGTGCATGAGGTGTGTGAAGACCATGGGTGCGTGAGGGCGGTGAGTGCGTGAAGGGCGTGAGGGGTATGAATGCGTGAGGACGGTGAGTGCGTGAGGGGCGTGAGGACCATGAGTGCATGAGGGCCGTGAGGCTCAGCGAGGGTGAGTGAAGGGCTGAGGGTGAGTCTGATTTTGAGGATGAGGGTGAGTGAGGGGCTGAAGATGAGTGTAGCTGTGAGGGTGAGGATGAGTGAGAGGCTGAAGTGAGTGTGGCTGTGACGGTGAGGGTGAGTGAGGCCGATCTAATTTGCCGACCTCTGCCTATGACTGCCTGAACAAGGCCTGACAAGCGCCCTACAAGCTCTTGCTTCTCCAGCTTGTCCTGGACAGATTGCCGCAGCGACAGCTGATGAGTTTTCATTTTCGACTGCTGTTTATTTGCTCCAGAGTACAGACAGTTACACGCTGTTACTTACATCCGACCTTATTGTCTCACTGTTAGCCACTTGACAAGACTAAATCATAATATTTTTTTCAGGCACACTGTTTACACTTGGCATCAGTCCGTATCATCAGAACGCCAGTCTTCCTGGTGTACGGTTGAATAACAGAGAGCTACAAAGACAACTATACTCAATGCAGATAAAACTGATATTGCCGCAACGACATGAGCATCAGTTGCAGCGTGAAGAGAAAATTTCAAAATTTTGACTTAAGCGCTTTCTCGTTGCAGATCAACCTAAGTGTCTCGGAAAGTCTACTATGAAGACGACTGCATGAAGTAAAGGCATCCTCAAGAAAGTTTTTAGGATTCATCTTTCTTGTGGTTCCCATGGTTTCAATGTGGTACTGGAGAATTGCGGTAGCTTTTGTCTGTAGAACGCACACTTCATTGGCATCTCCAGGACTTCACGTTCGTAACAGACATAATGCACGAGCTGAAGGATTATTTAGCACACAAGGTGAGTCAAACTTGTAGCATATATCACACTTGTGCATCCTTATTTTGAGTATGCATCTGAAGTCGGGTATTCTCAAACCTGTCTCATGAAGCAGCTCGATGTTTAACCCCATGTGGGTTGTACCATTTATTGTCTTCAGGTGTACCGTACCAGTAACAGCATTAGAAGGTGTAAGGACTTTAGAAATATTTTATGATATGTAAAAGTCACTGCACCTGTCAGTAAAGCTACCTGCACATTTGTGAAGTGTTGAGAAATTTCATCTTGATGGTGTATAATGTTTCTCTGTGTCGTGTATCTTCTTTTTCATTCTGTAATATATTTCGTCATGTACTCGGCATTTGTTCTATTTGTAGTGCATACTCCTGCCGTGGCCTTTTACTTGGCTGGCAGTTGTGAAATAAATGAAATTGTGACTGATTTTCTTTTTTTAACGTCATCTGTGCTTGTGCATTTTCGGGGAGATTCTGACCTCGCATTCGCTTGTTTTGCATTCGTCTCTGGATGAAATTTGAATTATTTTTCGCCTCATACCCTTTTACTAAAAATAGCCTGCAATTGCTTGACTCTTTTCTTAAATTTGATGTAGACTCCAGAGGCCTTATATGCATCTACAACAATTAATATGTATGAATATTGACACATTAAATAGAGATCATTAAGGTCTACATTAAAATTGTATAAAAGTAAAATTCGTAAGCACTCGATTAGGTGCTAAACCTCGTGCGCTGGTTCCCAAGTCTGCACCAGGTTTCTAGCCCTAGGACGCTAACCCAGGGGTCTAAGAGCAGCGTTAATCGTAACTAAACCTGATTTTTGTTTCTTTTTTTTTTAGTATGAACGAATATCAAGAACGATACAGACACTTATAAAATTACGGAGTATGAAAAAACAAACAAAAAACGGAGTTTCCATTTCTAAAAACCACTTCATCAAATTAAATAACAAATATAGTATTTGTTACGCTCGGAAGAGTAGCGGCACGGCATAGCCCCGTAGCCCGTACCGAGAGGCCCGCGGTGTCGCAAATCTTTACAGCATGCACAGAATACAGACGCACAGAAATACGTAGGGATTTTTATCATTACTAGTACCGCAGTCAGCTTAAAAATGCTTGCTTTGCGTCATCCAGATCAACGCTTCCCTTTTAAAAAGAAAATAGTATAGTGCTTTCTAGGCCGCCAAATTGTTTTAGCGCCCGTAGGCAAAACCCTCCCGAAAGCTCGCCAAGGACACATATTAAAAATTAGTGAAAATCATTTGAAATTGTGGAAAATATAATCGTAATTCGGCGGTTCCATATGATGATTTAAAGCGACTTGCAATTCCTGTGAAGCCGAACACTCACGAGACACCGACCTAATACAACTCGGTAGGGACGATTGGGACGATTATCCCAAGCACTTTCGGCATCCACGTTTGGACGAACAGACCTAGAGCGGCTTCAGAACGGTCGGATGCGAATGCGGGCTCTAAATGAGGTCATTGTCACACTTATATGACGCGAAAACTCCACAGGATCGGCTGCTCGCCCGCTCCAGCAGACCGAGACGTCGAGACGCTTGGGAAATTCCAGAGGGCGCCTCCGTCGCAAACCCGAAGTTAGAGGTGGGGTAAGGAGGGTTTTTGGAGGAGGAGGAAGAGAATACGCCACTTTTCCCAGATACAGGGACTTTAGGGAAACCTGGACGTCAGCGCACAGCTTTTGAGCGGCGAGGACCCGAAACACACTCGTTCGCTCGGGAGAAGCGTGTTCGGCGTCTCGCCGCAGCGGGACACCAGTCACGTGGCCCTCATCTCATCCGTTGTCTGCCGCTCCACCTTTTCTATTTTGGCGGCCGCTTCTCGTGGCGATCTGCCAGGCTTTGTCAGTATAGAAGAGGGTTTGAACCACTGAGTAGTATACGGCGGGCAAGTTCTTCTGCTCCTCGTGCGTTTTTACCACCAACTCCGTCCACGTGTCTTTGCTTCTCCCGACCTAAGCCAATGGCGGGGCGCGCTTTGTTGCCTCATTATTGTGCGTTTCCTAGGCGTTATCTATGTCGCCCTTTGATCGGCGGTCCCCTCCTTGCCTTCCGATGCGCCAAAGACGCATTTTGGAGACACTTGCTGGCCTTATTAAATAATATTCACAATATTATTCACTTTCCTCCGCAGGACTTCTTTATTAGTGGCCGCGGAGACAAATTCCGTAAATTAAAGCCAGTTTAAGATGAAGTGCGTGCATGCTTAACCATCAAACGGGCTATACTAAACTCAAACGCAGAGCGGCCTTGTTTCGTCAACAGATAGCAACCAATTAGTGTTCATTCAATCCTTCCGACTGTTCCCAGGAAACGTGAGGTACTCACAGCGCCAAATTAAGAAAACGCAGCTTGCTGGAACTTTTTAATTAAACTTATTCGATCGCTTAGCGTACTCACTTTTTAACATCAATGGTACAGCTCTTCTTTTTGCCGTACTCCTTGTTGATCATTTTATCAGTAGAGGCAAAACGGGGATCAGAAATGACAGAAAGGCCATCTACAAATGCGAGCCTCAAAGCTTCAATCAGGAGGTGGTAGAACTGTCCAGGATCTGACTTGAAGGCTGAACAAAATAGACCACAGTTCAAAGCATTCGAATGTAGCGCTCTACATCTAGCTATGTTATCGTTTATATGAACGACACTGATAAGAGGGAGAGCGCGAGAGCGGATAAAATGTTTCGAAATTGGGAAAGCCAGAAAGACCGAATAATTTTGAATTTTCCAATAACGAGTTGTTTGGACAGCATCACAGGCATCTAAACGCAGCCCTTCTATATCCGTTTCTGCTTCTACTTCACAGCGCACAAAAAACGACACACTATGAACATACATACACACAAAGAAATGACTCTCACACAGCGCTGACTGTCAACTCTGGGATATATTAAACGTCCTCTTCGTTAACTTATACTCTTACGCAATAAAAAAAATAACCAAGAAAGAACAAAGAAAGAACAAAGAAGCGAAAAGAAAAAGGAAAATGAGAATAGAGAAGAAAGAAAGAGGGAGACAAGGGAATAAAATACGAAAAGAAAAAGGAAATGAAAGAGGAAGGGATAAAGTCCGACTACAGTAAAAGTCACTAAGGAGGTTTTCCTGAATAATCGAACTCTTTTTGGGATAAGGTAATCGACGGGGTACATAATCCATTAAGCATGTCTATGCTAGCGGCTTCGATAATTTCTCCGGTCAGTTTGTTCTTGCTTCGTCCCAGTACCGTGCGATTGTTTCGAAGGGGCGACCAACTCCAATCTCTGCAATGAATGCCCAGATGACCTGAGTTAGCGTTACTGGCGTTGTTCTTATGTTCTCGAAGTCTATCGCTCAGACAGCGACCCGTCTGCCCGATGTAACGCTTCCCACAGGTAAGAGGAATAGATCACTCCCTCTGCACAGGAAACGAACTTGGTCTTGTGGTTTTTGTTCCAGCACTCTGGTAGAATAGATGGCCCATTCACCCGCTTGCATAGCCTGGAACGTTTTTGCGGAGCAGAGAAGACTACATCGATGTTGCCTCTATTGGCTACCTTCTTAATGGTTAGTGGCTTCTGCTTGCTTGACCTCTCCAAGTAGGCACTCAGACTCTGAAATTAATAACGACAAAGGGTATCCTGATGAAACCAATCGAGATATTTGCGTTTTAAAGCTCATATGGGTCATGTGCACGCAGGATTTCTTGAGGGAGTTTTTAGGCAAAGTTTAGCAATGCCTCTTTTAACAAGTTTTGAGTGTGCGAGAACTATGATTAAGTAGTGGCTTTTTCGCCCTCGGTTCGTAAGACCAGCAGATGTGACTGCTTTTAAGAAACACTCGAAGCTCTAAGAATTGTATCGAACACTCGATCGGAAGTTCGTGGGTAAGTTTTAACGGATCAAGGCATTTTTGGAAGGTAGAAAGAACCTCGGCCACCAAAGTGGGAAGGTGCTATCGTTACTGTCAATGAAAACCAAGTAGTCATCCACGTACCGAAACACACGGACTATTTTTGAATTGTCAAGGTTTTGCTGTAAGGTTTTGTTGTGGAAGGCCAGAAAGAGGTCACTAAGAACAGGAGCTATAGAAGAACCTATACATACTCCGGTTTTTTGCAAATATTCTAAGCCATCCCAGGTGGCAAACGTAGAAGAGCAAGTAGGTGCATATTAGGTCCAGGAAAACCTTGATAGACACCCCTGCTGCATTTTGAAAGGCTACCACACCAAAGGAGTCAACACTTTCCTCTTTGCTCATCAGGAGACGATCTTGATGTAGGGCACAACATAGATCCTTAACGTCAATAGAAAAAGCCATGAGCCTTCTGACCTTGGGTTCTTGGAGAAATTGTAAGACATTATCTGAGCTCCTAATCAAATCGGGACCTTTTATGTCAAGATTTCGTTTTCTTGGAGGAATATAGCGATAGATTTTTGCCAGGCGCCTGTTTAAGGCACAATGATCATGAGGGAGGAATAGGTTTATTGTGTTTTCTCATTGAAGAAAATCTCAAGGCTAGGCAGTTCACTCCGGTCAATGGATGAACCAAGTTGCTTCAGGTCAATCGAAATACATAACTGCCTGGCTCGGCTTTTGATTTTAATTAAAAATCAAAAGCCGAGCTTATACCTATGCCACACGGGCAACTCAAGTGCCATTTAAAATGAATGACATTTGAACGATCGCCCAATCAGCGCGCGACACTCCGAGCGTGGGGCGTTCCACGCGCGACAGATCGCGAGCCGATTCGTCGATCACACGGATGTCATTCGTAGTAAATGGCATTCGAGTTGCCCGTGTGTACGAGGTATTACTCACTTACTCTACTCTAAAAAATCGAAAGCCAAGCTTTTACTTACTTCATTTTACTTCGTTTGACTTGAAGCAACCTGGTTCATCCATTGACCTGAGCGAACCGTCTAGCCTTGAGATTTTCTTCAACGAGAAAACACATAAAACCTATTCCTCCCTCATGATCATTGTGTCTGAAACAGGCGCGTGGCAAAAATCTATCGCAATATTTCTCCAAAAAAAACGAAATCTTCTTGACATAAAATATCCCTATTTGATTAGGAGCTTAGATGATGTCTTGCAATTTCTCCAAGAACCCAAGGACAGAAGGCTCATGGCTTTTTCTATTGACGTTAAGGATCTCTATTATGCCCTACCTCAAGATCGTCTCCTGATGTGCATAGAGGACAGTGTTGACTCCTTCGGTCTCGTAGCTTTTCAAACTGCAGCAGGGGCGTCTATCTAGGTTTTCCTGGACCATGCATTCTATGTTTGCCACCTGGGATGGCTTAGAATATTTGCAAACAATCGGAGTATGTATAGGTTCTTCTGTAGCTCCTGTTTTTAGTGACATCTTTCTGGCCTTCCACAACAAAACCTTACAGCAAAACTTTGACAATTCAAAAATAGTCCGTGTGTTTCGGTACGTGGATAACTACTTGGTTTTCATTGACAGTAACGATAGCACCTTCCCCACTTTGGTGGCCGAGGTTCCTTCTACCTTCCAAAAATGACTTGATCCGTTAAAACGTACCCACGAACTTCCGTACGAGTGTTCGATACGATTCTTAGAGCTTCGATGTTTGTTAAAAGCAGTCACGTCTGCTGGCCTTACGAACCGAGGGCGAAAAAGCCACTACTTATTCATAGTTCCCCACACTCAAAACTTGTTAAAAGAGGCATTGCTAAACTTTGCCTAAAAACTCCTCAAGAAATCCTGCGTGCACATGACCTATATGAGCTTCACAACGCAAATATATCGATTGGTTTCAGCAGGATACCCTTTGTCATTATTAATTTCAGACTCTGAGTGCCTACTTAGGAGGTCAAGCAAGCAGAAGCCACTAACCACAGAAGGAGACAACTCACCACAAGGCCTGTTATAGTGCCTTATATTCACAACCTGTCCCACAAGCTTAAGAAGGTAGCCAATAGAGGCAACATCGATATAGTCTTCTCTGCTCCGCAAAAACATTCCAGGCTATGCAAACGGGTGAATGGGCCATCTATTCTAGCTCCCAGAGTGCTGGAACAAAAACTCCAAGATCAAGTTCTTTTCCTGTGCAGAGGGAGTGATCTATTCCTCTTACCTGTGGGAAGCGTTACATCGGGTAGCCGGGTCACTGTGTGAACGATAGACTTCGAGAACATAAGAACAACGCCAGTAACGCTAAGTCAGGTCACCTGGGCATTCATTGCAGAGATTGGAGTTGGTCGCCCCTTCGAAACAATCGCACGGTACTGGGACGAAGCAAGAACAAACTGACAAGAGAAATTATCGAAGCCGGTAGCATAGACATGCTAGATGGATTATGCACCCCGTCGATTACCTTATCCCAAAAGAGTTGGATTATTCAGGAAAACCTCCTTAGTGACTTTTACTGTAGTCGGACTTAATCCCTTCCTCTTCCATTTCCTTTTAGAGCGCAGCTCTTAGGCGCCCGTTTCCGGCTGTGAGTGGCGTCGGCGTAAGTGCGCGATGCATTATGGGAAATGCCCCATAATGCAACGCGCGGGACTCGTGACGTCACGAGTGATGTCACGAGGGTCACGTGACGTCACGAGGGTTACGTGACCTCACGAGGGTCAAGTGACCTCACGTCACGCGTTGCATTTTGGGAAACGTTCCATGATGCATTGTGTGGGGAGGAGGAGGAGGGCAGGAGGAGGGGGAGGAAGGAAGGAGGAGGAGGAGGAGGGAAGGAGGAGGGAGGAGAAGAAGAGAAAAGGGGAGGAGGAGGAGATGAGGAAAGAGGAGGACAGGAGGAGGAGAAGGTATGGATGAGGAGGAGGGGCATACCCTTCGCTCAGTAGCCTTCCCTCCTTCTCCTCAAGAGCTGCACTCTAATTCGGCGTTACAGGGAGTTGTAGACGTCTTATATATTTTTTCTTCTCATTTTGTAATTTAATCTTTTGCCTTCCTTTCCTTTCCTCTCTTTTCTTCTTCTCCTTTTTCTTTTCGCTTCTCTGTCCTTCTTTGCTTATTTTTTTATTTTCTTCTTTCTAGTGCATAAGAGTAAAAGATAGCGAAGAATATGCCTAATATATCCCAGAGGTGACAGTCAGAACTGTGAGAAAGTTGTTGCTTCGTGTGTATGTATTTTATAGTGTGTTGTTGTTTGTGCGCTGTGAAGTATTAGCAGGATTGACCAACTCGCCGAAGCTGAAGTATTGATCCGTCACTATCTTCGACTTTAGTTGCTGGCACCTTATAAAAACGAAAGCGTGGCCAGCCCCGATTAACTTATTATCGCTCAACAGGCAATGCTCTTGCAAAATTAGTCTCAGAATGCCAAAAAAAACACGAAAAGCAAAGGAAGAAGCGAGGAGATATTATGCCAGAATCTGCCTTTCTTAAGCTCCCTGTTGCTCTACCCTCTCAAGAGCCCTACACTTCTATACCCCCGCTAAGCGCTCCAAATAAAAACCATTTGTTTTCTTCATTCAAGTAAACAAATAGGTCGCAGTGGAGGGTCCAAGCCACAGTGACAAGAGACTATCCTCTCTCATCTTTTGCCACAGAGACTTCACATATTCATTGGAGTATGATAACGATCGTCCTTCTCATTGTTAAACTGATTCAAGGAATGTGTAACGGTTGCTGTGCTGGTCACCTAGTACCTCATCTAGGCGAGGTGACGCAAGCTACCGCCCATTATAACCCTTAGCGTCCATCCATCATACTATTGTCACCCAGGGAATAAGAAACCCAGCGAGTGCCTTACTGTGTTGAGGCTTCTTACTCCGTGATTCGTTCTTCAGCGTTTCTATCGGCAGATGCAACATTGCCATTGGTCCCTGAACCGAGATAAGATGCTCAAAGCTCGTCACGGCCTGCTTTTCTCAAGGTGTCGGTCACTAAACGGTAGTTTAATGCGAGCGTATAAAATAACATCGTTCCTACTCGCGTCCTGTGATCCACTACTGCTTGCTACAAAGGATTATATTGAGTTTATTGTTGGACAGTGTATTTCCAGCTGCCAAGGGTAGGACACTGGGACGCTACGAAGAAGTGGCAGAGATAGGTAAAGAGGACAGAGAAAACATGATGCTAAGATAAAATACACGTAAATGGTCAGATATCTGGAAACAACAAGTTTTCTATAAATCGAGAGGACGCCGTTAATAGGCTGGAAGAATGACATTTTTGGCTCTAGATTACCTTCACTATGTAATCTTCACAATTCTGAACAAATATTTTTGCGAGACAGCTGCTTTCATCTTATTTCGAGGAAAACCATAGAAATTCACATTAGATTGATAAGAATAAAGAAGGATATTATTCTCTAGTGGATAATAAAAAAACTTCTACAATTACACATTTCGAAACCTTTAAAGCAGACTGCAATTTATTAATTTACTCTTAGTAATACTTACATTGTCATAGTAAATGCTAAATAAAATAACATCTACTAGAATATTCTAGGTGTTGACATATGTCACATTTTTTACCCTTTTTAAATATCACTATCACAATTAACCTTACTCTCGTTAGTTAGCAGTTAGTGCGACGTCACTGAATTAGGACGAGTGTAGGAATTTTTAATAATAAACAGCTCTACTGTGATTGTGTTACACGTAATAAATGGGATTTTAAAATCTAGAATCTTGCAACCTGGCACTATATTCTGCTTTTTTACTTAATTAGTTTGTCGTCGCCGTCGTTCTTATAACAATTAAATGTTTCATGCGATTTAAAGATTTTGCGTGCTCCCAATATATATTTCCAGTGGATGAAGACGTGGTATGTCTAGATGACAAGATGACAAATTGTAATCAAAACACATACATTGAACGGCGAATCCCTCCATTATGTTGAGTCCTTCCAGAAGTATGGCGCCTTGACTTGGTAGAGGTGGTGTGTGAACTGTTCTGCCGCGGTACGTCGTTGAGATAGTTGGCACAACGACTGGCTCAGCGGAGCTCATATGTATCTGAAGGTCGTCCAAGGTCATGACACCTCCTGCTGCCGAGACAGCTTGAACGATGCTTTCGGCAATGTCACCAGAATAGAACACTTCCGGCCCTTCATTTCCTATTCTCTGAAAAAGTCAGTTTGTTTCCAAAGTAACAGATGCATTTGCATGTCTGAAAAGTGTCTGTATAGAGAAAGCGGTTATAGCTATTTTTTACCGCGTCAAGCTTCATCATTACTAATTGATAAAAAAAAAACAGGTGGTACCATCACATTTGCCACCGACCTTTTCTAGAGGACTCCGATTCGGCTGCAGCTATGACGCATTCAAAAGGCTCATTTTAAAATTAATTAAATCAGCATAGACTACCACTATATTTTTATCATCACTAGTGAAGACCGATCAGCCATTTGGAATAGCAATAGATTCTCAAATTCTACACTTAGCAAAAGAAAATATTTTGGGTGTATGCTTGCCGAACCAAAACAAGGAATCCGGCTCTCTAGCGGAGGACTGAGGATTCATTTAATTAAAAGTCCTCGGGATATTTTGACGAATAACCAAAATCTCAGCTACTCGGCACTTTCTCCGCTCTAAGCTATCCGCATATTGCCGGCACATGGGCTGGGATTCCAACCCCGCTAACTGTGGATGCGTAGTCAGATGCTTCGCTCCCCTGCCACCTTTATACTCATCTTAGGAGCCTTTGTTGACACATTGTTGTCATTTTAGCGTGCAATTTTATGTATCATTTCTATCTCAACACACAGTATAACATGAATCGTTAAATTGAGAATATCTAAAGCTTCTCCAACACACCCGTTATAAAACTGCTTTGCACGCATCGGAGCCACCAACCTTAAGTAGCCTCGCTAGTGGAACGTTGCGGAAGACATCTCCTGGTTTGGGAGTTCCCCCGTCCTCCTTTAAAAACACGCTTCCTTCGTGCATCTGTGCGAGCCTCCGCCTAGCCCCACGCCACCAGGCGGCACTCGACCACCCCACTGGAAATCCCACTTCGGCGTATCGGATTGCAGGTTCCAACAATTCCGCCATCGTTAACTACAACAAAAGAAGAAAAAAAACACGATTACCCTAAGTTTGAGCGATAACAACATCAGGACGAAAAGCGCAATACGTCCTTGAATAATCAGCGGGTGCCACAATCTTCCCGATGTATGAATCCATTGTGCCGGTGACACGTCCGAGGGCCGCAAGTACATTCAACATCAAACCTGTCTAGAGCGCGGGAGCGGTGCGCTCCGGACTGCGCGTGCGGCATCTGCTGGCGAAAGCTGAGCCCTAGATATTCGATTTCAGCCTCTGATCATCATTGTGCAACGCTTAACAAATAATTTTTTTGAGGGGTGTGTGGGGGGAGGGAAGGAGGTGCGTTGTGGATACGTTTATCCAGCCATGAACTTAGTCCGCCTCAACGGGCGACTTGTCTCTCAGCTGTAAATGAGCAATTTAGCCCGGTGTCTTTAAAGTGCACCACTCAGTAGAGATCCACGACCGCACGCCGGTACGACGCTCATCAAAATCGAAACGGGCAGGGATGGGGATTGAACCCAGCATATCTAGGTTCTCCAGCGCAAGTTTCTGCTCCACGTGCTCCGAGCTGGTGTGCGCTAGACTCAGTTACAGGTTAAGAAAAGTTTTCGAGGGAAAGAAAGGCTGAGGAGGAGGAAGCAGACGGAATGCTGGAGATAGAAAGAAGTTTCCTTCCCTCCTCTCCATTATCCTCTTTGCATCGTCCTCCCCTGCCGTCCTTTCCCTCGAATACTTTTCTTAACCTGTAACTGACTCTAGCCCACGGATGAAGAAATACATTTAGGTGATGACTCTGGCCGCTCTTCCCGCGGGGAGTGAGCGACCAGATCGTGTTCGGAGCTAGCCTCGAACCAGGAGTAGTTAGTTCCGCGCCGCCGCGGAGCACGCTCAGCTATGAGCACCGTGGGTATGAGGTGCCTCCTCGGCGGCCACGGTGTCGGCGGCGTAGCGTGGTCGCCTTTCTCGCGGTGTGGTGGTGTGGTGGTGGTGTGCGGCCACTTGCTGGCCTCGTGTTTGGCATTCGTGGTGTATCGAACGCAGGTGCCACCATCGTGCACGAAGGTGAGCCTTAACCCGAAGAAGAAGTTAAGCTATAAGGATGGGAAAGACGTGCTTCATTCCCGACCGGAATTCGGGGTACCGGAACTGTGCAGAGCGAGTGTCCTTGTTTAAAGCTCCATCGAAGGACGCTCGCCTGGAGCAGTGTCGTCGTGCAATCTCGAGGCGCGATCGCAAGTAGTGATCATGTTTGTGCCAATCATTTCCCCGACGAACTGAAATCGAAATGGTAATATGCGGAGTTTGGTGGGAGAGTTCTCCACGCTGCAAAGAATCCTATGCTCTCTGTAGACGTTGTTGCGAGCATTTTCTCTGGCTGCCCGCAGTACCTTGCACATTACCTGTAAGACCTGTAAGACGGTGTGACACCATATTGTGAGTGTATAGATGAAAAGTGATTTATGTCCGATGACCACTACTACTGTTTGACTTTCAGTCACTGTGTCATAATTTCACTCAGTATGTCATCATACTGTGTCATCATTTCAGTCACTACGCCATCATAAATAAAAATGTTTTCTGCTGACATGGTTTGTATGTACCACAGTACTAGTTGACATCGTGTGTATAAACCATTTGTAATGCCAATATCTTTCTGCGCATGTAAAGAATTATTAAGGCCCCACTATGTAACATTATTTTATCTTTTTTTCAATAAGAAGGCAGGAGCAGGGGGGGGAATCCCCCAATCTCCTATAATGCCATGCAATGTGTGTAAAGAATTTAGGAAACTCTTACTAATCATGCTGTCGCACAAAACATAGGAGCACGACCCAGCTGTTTAACGGGATTATTTTAAATTACTCTATTGAAAGCCCAATAGATTGTGTCGGGAATTTTTGTATTTATACCAGTATTTTTGTCACGTTGAGTCATCATCGGAATGTTCTAATTTAAAAACAACAGCAACCGCACGGAGGAAAAGGCAATCAGTGCCAATGCGCCAACATAAATTTATCATTTGACCACACAGTCCACAGGGACCGAGTAAAGAATGCATAATTTCCTTTACAAGCCCCTCTATACTGGGGCGCCATCTATCCCCGTGCGAGTGAAGCGCGCACGGTGCGCCGAACATAATGGTTGCCGCGTCCGACAGAGAGTCATCACCTTAATGTATTTATTCCACCATGCACTAGCCCAATCGGCCACCGTTCTGCAGACTCCGCAGGCCGCCAGAGGAGCGCCTGCAGGGTGCGAAATCCAGGCGCTTGGTGTGGCAGCCCACGAGCCGCCGGCTCTGCATTATCGTGGCTTCTTCTGAGAGGAATTTAGCCGCTCAACTCCGGCGCTTGCTTCCTTAAAGGGACCATGAAATGACCTTTTTATTTTTGCCAAATCACTTTTACCATAAACCTTCAATGTTCACTGAACGCCGTACGGGCATCCGTTTTCGTTTCGGTTTATTGACTTCTACACAAAAAATTATTAAAAGATCGAGTTTTTCTTCCTCTCCAACTCACCGCAGAACAAGCCGCGGCGTAATTTTGACGGTCGTGACGTGCTCTGTCATGGGAACCGGAAATTCTCTCGGCAGTACGAGAAGGGGAGCGTTAGCGGCGAGCTGGCGGTGTGCCGGTAGGTTTTCCCAAAGGGTTTGACTGCACCGATGGCACCGATGCCACAGACATATTTTATAAATCGGCACCTCTCATCACCGCGATAGCCATGGACACATCGCAGCTGAGCGAAATTCAATTATATATGTTGCGCTAGATCGAGAGCATGGGACTTGTCCCATACGCCGGTAAGAAGCGCAGCAGGTCGTTAGCACGACTTCTCCGCCACCATTAGCCGTTTCCCCGGTATCTCTAAAAAGAAGGGGACGCGCTGTCACTCACGGGTAGCACAAAATGCACAGAGTTTTCTATGAGATCGAGCTTTATTCGCTTTTATTTTGTCAGGACAGGTTTGCGGGGCAGAGTGGATCAGAAAAGAAAAAGATGCAGTACGCCGTCTTGGACGATCACGACTTTACTGATAGTACAAATCTCGCCAAACGCCTTTTCTACGATTGCAAAACACGATGTAATCTTAGCTGAGACATAGCAACGCAGAAATATTGCCGCGCGCGCAGCTGTATGTAGCTCCGCCGTGGCATAACGGTTATCGTGTTTGCCTCCCACGCGAAGAGTAGGGGTTCGAACATTGGGAGCGACGCGTCTTTTATTTATTCTTCACATTTCGTGTTCTGGGAAATTCGAGAATCCTGTTGCTTCTTCGAGGTCCGAATGTTCTCCACGCCAATTGTTCCCGAATTCCACGAGCGTACATAAGGGGCTCCGCGTGCCGATGCGCAGTGAGTCTCGCCCCTGCGTACGATCCTGCTGTTACGCCGCCATCGACGCCCGCGACGCTCTACTGTTATCTTCAGTTTACTTCTTTTTAGAGCGCAGCTCTTAGGCGCCCGTTTCCGGCTTGAGCGGCATCGGCGTCGCCGTCGGCGTCGCCGTAACCGCGCGGTGCATGATGGGTAAATTTCTCCGCTAAATTTTGCGGAAAATTTTACCC